>OZ024907.1:69042615-69226900 GCA_964017125.1 Flabesymbios commensalis | reverse complement strand
TTCAAATGTAATATTAGATAAAGAAAAATATTGCATGAAAATATCGGTAAATACATATTTGACACACAGTGGTATCACGGAAATTACACATTCTATTCAAGGCAGAGTGACTTCGACCCATTTTCATGACTGATATGTCTTTAAAATTATTGATGCAGAATATTTATATTCCATAATCCATATACAGCTGCATTTTGGTAAAATACAGTTATATGTCATAGTATTTGTTTCACTCAAAATTAACTCCATGCACAATATTTTCAATAGTTTAGGCCATAAGAAATATATTTGATATCCAAGTGTATGTGACAAAACATAGATTTAGTAAACATTTGAGTACCACAGACCCATCTCCATGCGTTGTTATTTATTATATGATGTTCAGAAAAAGTAATTTTAACATTTTTTCTAGGTTTTATGTATGATCAAATGAGCAGCTATCACATCGCGTTTCTCATTGCTGGGATACCACCCATTGTTGGAGCTATACTGCTTTTCTTAATGCCTTATAAATATCAAGTAAGAAAATATATTGACATAATTGTAAATCATTTTAATTGTGCTCCACTGAGGGCATGCTATTTGACAAATCAGATGTTTTACCCATCAAGAGGTCATCACATGTTCAAAATATAACAGTGTTGTTACTCTTGGAAAACGAAAGTATACAGGTAATCAGAAAAGGGTATTTGTTTCTTCTTCGGAATATAACAATTAGATTGAAAAGCATCCCCTTACATTGCATACATACATAAACATACCAGTCACATGCACTGTCCTCTTTAACCATCAGCAGTGCATGTTCCAAATATTACAGTGCTGAGTTCTTGTAAGACTAAAGTAATTTGATATCCTCTTTAATTTTAAGAAGAAATAATTATTATTTTTAGAGATAACTCCACACTGCAATATTTGTGTGTCAAAAGGACAGCAAAACATAATTATAATTATACACATCTATTATCTGTGTTCATTTTCTGTATATTATCTACATTTCTTTTAAAGACAAGAGTGACGTAAGAATAATGCATTATGTGGCATATTTTACCAAAACGTAAGTATGGTTTGAATAGGTTTATTATTACAATATAGCTAATATATTATAAGTAAGTGGTATATTTATATTTGTCTGTAATAAACGTTTATCAGTTATATTTAAATTATATAACTTTTAATATAACTTATTATTATCATTGAATTGAATGTAATAAATATTACAATTTAGGTATAATTTATTTTAGACATAAACGTGTTTGCGTCAATTATCGCCAGATTTATGCAACAATACGTATATGATCGGTATATTTATTGGTAACCTACATATAGTTATTTCCTTTAATCAACATTTCCAATCGTACTCAATAATCCTGTTATCGTATAGTCGTACCTTATCAGATATTATCATGGTTTATTCTGACTAAATTACATAATTATTTTACAGCAAAACAGTATTCTAACATTATATTGTCAGTGATGCTAGATTATTACTTTTACTGGTGGAAAGATCATCATGCGATATGACCATTGGTGCAGGTCTTCAATCTCAACAAAGAAGAATTCGACCAATATCTCGGGAAATCAACTGTTCACAGGGGAAAAATTGAACGGTTACAACCTGAATGGGGACTTCTTGTGAAGAATAATATATTATCCCTACCATATTTGTCATGTATAAGTAATATAGTGAATGAAAGAAGATTGACGTTATATTTTTAAGGCAGGACAATATCAATTACCTAAAATTTAAAAAAAAAGCATAACATGATATTTTGTCACAACGGTCACCTTCCAATATTGAAATGTTTGTATTATGTTATATTTGAATAATAATTTTGATAATTTAATAATAATTAGTGTGCAATTATGATAATGTTAAGCCTAAGATTTCTTGTATATATCATATATATATACAAGAAATCTTATGCTTAAAAAATTGTATTTTGTGGTAATTGTCATATTATGACCATTACCACAAAATTAAGAAAGTTTTTACTTTATCATTTTTACAAACCTTTTCTATATATAAATATCACACGTATCACCAATGTAAATTTTACCTACATATGTATTCATAAGACTGACAAAATATTCATTTGAATGGAAATATATCAGTTTAGACTTTCCTTAAGTCAGAAAAAATAAAGCTGTATTCTTACATCAGTAAATATTTGTCTATCTGTTCACATAGCCAGCATATTTTTTAATGTCTACCAACTTGAATCATTTGACTAGTTCCGTCAACCCACAACAACAGCCTGCACGAAACCAGTCACCAGTCATCATACTGAAATCGAGACCTCGGATTACTGTTTATTATTTGTTTTTATTGCTCTATAAATTTGTCCATGTGAAGTTGCAATAAAATGTATAGATATGTGTTTAGCAACAACTTCACTTGTTTCGTCTCCATGGCATCTAAGAAAATGTTGGAATCAAATTTGGGTAATAGCTGCATACAAGTGTTTAGCCTAATTTCAGTGTGCTGAATATGTTGTATACGAGGCTGAATTTTGACGTTTACATGTCGGCATCACCCGAACACTGATATATACTGGGCTCCATTTTTTTTTTACCAGTAGGAATTCCTACCGGTTCACCTGGCCTATTCACGTCATAGACACGTGAGGGTCACAAAGCTATTTAGAGCGATAATGCAAGTACGACTGGTGATACAGAACATCGTCTAGAAATGTTAAATATTATAATTTGATTATCCTTTTATAAACTACATAGTTTATTCCGATTTTTTTCAGGAAAAATGTCTTGTTTGTATAAGAATATAAGTCTATGTAAATAAGTAGTGGCTTACGAAGTTGTAAAATTTTGACTAGAACTTGACACGGATAGTCATGTGGGTCCTATGCGGCATTGGTAGTTCTGGACTACTAGTATCCATATTTTAGCTTAAACTATAAGGGTCTATTTTTTCGTGAAAAAAACCAGGAGATGTCTCCCCTCCAGCAGCATAACCATAAAGGTTGATAGCTAATAGATGTAGTGTCAATGTCAATAATGTTATTGAATGGCTCATGTGGAGAGTACTGTAAAGACTATGTATTAAGCAGAATTTATTATTCAGTTTTGGTGCGAAACACTAGTCAACACTCCCAGCAAGCACGACGTTGACCCAATGCTGGCTCAAAATCGGCGACGCTGGCCCAACATCAAGGCAGCACTGGTTCAACGCCTCGTGTTTGCTGGATGCTTTCAACCCAGTAAACACAAAACAATTTACATTATTGTTCTGTGTCTTTTGTAGAGTGTTTTGGAATGTTTATAAAATCTAAGAAACTAAAAGTAATTGGACTATCTGTTCAAATGAACAGAATTCCTTCGCATAAAATAAGTTAGATCTTGGGTTGTAGGCCTGCCTTAGATCATCCCCAATTGCGAAACTACATGACTCTCAGCATTATGATTATTTTTACACTATTGTGATTTTCTGGAGATTAGCTGATTGAACAAACGTTGACCCTATGTTGTTTTAATGTTGGACCAATCCTGTCGCCAGTGGCCCCGCATGAAGTATAAACATGTTGTGATATCTCCCTTCATTAAACCCAGCAAACACTAGACGTTGAAACAATATTGGGCTAATTCTGAGCCAACGTGGTTGACAATGGACCAACGTTAGTAATCACTAAAGCTTGTTGGGTACCCGCACTCTAAGGTGCCAGTATGTCTGGTTGCCGTCTTTTATTTGTTCGTCAGACTTTTAAGCCTATTGAAATAAAAAACAAAGGACAACTGACCCCAGTGCTGCAAGCTAGTTATTGTCTGGCCCTCGTCATTGTACTCCCAATAGAACTCGTCCACTCGTTCTATTTCTGTACAAGGCTCGGGTCGTTCAATAACTACAACTTGAAACCAAGGCTGGGCTAATGTTGGTCCGCTGTCTGTGACGCTGACCCACATTCAGCGTGGCGTCAAACACGACACGGTAACCCAATACTGGGCTAATGTTGGCTTGGCGTCGTAGACGGTGGGCCAAGAATAGCCTGGCATTGGGTCAACGTCTCGTGTTTGACCGCCTGCACGATAGCCGAAGAGAACGCACAGACACAAAACTGATCAGACGAACTGAGCAGTGAGAGGAGGGGAGACATAATAAAATACACACATTCGCAGTTTGTGATAGGCCTCTTTTTGACGGTTTAATTATATGAAAGCTCCTCACCTGTAACAACTGCCTAATTCGTTATGTGATTTTAACCCAAGGTCATGCGTGAGAATGTAATGATTAAATCTCACCTAACATTACGAGGTGTGATTTATAGGTCGTTTGGTAATAAGTTTAAAACTGGTATGGCAGATCATGTGACTCAGGGCTTCAAGGGTGCTACAGGCTGGGTGGACAATCAGACAATCAAACAGTGACAGTCATACATCATTACAATGTGCAATGATGTATGACTGTCGCTGTCTGAGCCATAGTGGCTGTATGCATTATGTACACTTTTGCGCCGATATTAATATACTGTTCTAAGTCTAATAAATCAGTTGACCACATAATGTGTTGAGTTCTTCTTCTGGTGGTCTATATTATACATGTACACATTTAACGCAGCGTTTTCACACATGCTTGAAGCTGTGATAGTGCATCACCAGCTTTTCGATGTGCTACAAAATAATTTTAGACGATACTTATAATACTAGACTACATTGCAGAAAAATAAATATATCTATATAAATATTAATATCATTATAATGATTATTATATAGGTAGGCCTGATATTATTGTTATAGAAGAGTCGATATACCACATGACCCAAAAAAAATTAAAACAAAAGGTTTCTCAGCTGTTTTCTATCCTACTGGATATAGTCGAGGACCAAAAAAAGTCTATCAAAATCTGACTCATTAAAGTCCGAAAATTCAAGATGGCCGCCATCGGCCGTAAAAATCGGTAAAACTATCTTAAGTTGCCTAACATTTTACACGTAAACCATGATTTTTCATCATAATCCATGTTTTTAAGAGTTGGGGAACTTATTAGTTACAATAACATTCTGGCACTGTCAAAACATTATGATGGCGGTGGGACTAGAGGGCAGAATCCAAGGTCAAAGGTCAATTTAAAGGTAAAATAGGATTTTTCAACAAATAAAGGTAGGAACAAGTGTAATACATTATCTTTGTGTAATTTTGAGTAGAAAATCCATTCCTTATATTATTTTTATGATTCAAGGTCATCTTCAATGTCAATAGGTCAACTTCAAGGTCAAGTAATCGAAAATTTGATTTTACAAAATAAAGCTAAGAAGATGTGGAATACCTCTTTTTATGGGATTTTGACTGGTAAATCATTGTATGGTATTATGTTTGTTATTCAAAATAACTTTCAAGATCAAAAGGTCATTTTTGCGTTCCAATACCTGAAAAAAATATTTTAATATTTACTATTTTTCACAAGTTCAAATATCAACAAACATCATGTGTAATACCTCTTTTTGATCATATTTTGACCATTTTGATCATATTTTGATCATATTTTTGATCATATTCATATCCATTTATGGTAATATTTTGGTGACTCAATGACACCTTAAAGATGAAAATAAAAAATTCTAAGGTCAAATGTGAAAAATATATCATCTTCAATGTCAAAACGTTAATTTTAAGGTCAAGAGACCAACATATGATTTTTAATAAATAATAAGTGTAATACCTATTTTTCGTGTATAAAGAGATAACTGACACAGCCTAGCGGATTAGCCTACTGAACGAACGAACGAACGAACGAGCGAACAAACGAATGAACGAACGAACGAACGAATGAATGAATGAATGGATAGATGAATGAATGAATAAACGAACGAACGAACGAACAAACGAATGAATGTATGAATGAATGAATGAATGAATAAATGAATGAATGAATGAATGATTGAAAGAACAAACGAACGAACGAACGAACGAGCGAACGAACGAACGAACAAACGAACGAACGCATGAATGAATGAATGAATGAGTGAATGAGTGAATGAATGAAAAAATGAATGAATAAATGAAAGAATGAATGAATTAATGAATGAATGGTGATATAGGCCTGTCAACTATTCTAACCATTTTTGTGGCGTGTGTCAACCTGGAAACGAACTGATCTCTAACTAAGTTGATAAGCGAACGCCACTGTGCAGTGAGGTTTGTGGATTTTTGCGGAAGTTGTAATCTCCATGGCAACCATCCCGGAGTTGCTTCACTGTAAGACCATACGGCTACTGTAAATCACACAATTGTTGTGAATTTCGCGATCAGCAACGGAAAAGCTAATTCATCATGCACGCGAAGATTTCCTTATGCTGAGGAGTATATCTAAATAAATAGGAAGACAGGCGACCCTTGCTACAAACACGTCGTATGAGCAACAACCGCGAAACCGCAAAAATTACCAATCGCGAAATACAATGATTTACAGAAGGAAAGCGATACAAAATGGCTGATAGAGGAAGGGCTGTCCTTACATTGACGTCACCTACCAACAGTTTATCATCACTGAGCGAATAACAACAAACGACAGCTGTCTGCATCTGGATCATACATAAGACACGACGTTGAAACAACGTAGTTGCTTATTTGTGCGGCAGTTATACCCAACAAAGATGCAACGTTGACCCAATGCTCAGTTATGTTGGGCCACCGTCAGCGACCACACTACACCAACATTGAATCTTGTGTTTGTTGTGATAATGGAAGTCCAGCAACTGCCATTTGAATGCCCATCAATTGAGGTTGAATTAGTTGGGGTTTTTTGTTCATTGCATATTAATTTTTTGTGACAATAAGAGCTAGCAAAAACTGCCATTTGAATGCCCACCAATGGGGTTTTCAAATGGTGGTTGAATTATTTGGGGGGTTTTATTCACTGCATATTAAATTTTTGTGACAATATATGCTAACATATTCTCTTCCTTTTTTCATTTAAAAGCTATTGAATATGTTTAACATTTATTATTCCAATTATTCTTCGAATATTGTACTTAAGCTGACTGCTTAGGTTTTTTGTATTACCTGTTTATCATGATATGATGATCACAGATCTACATTTTTCTGTTGGCTTTCGTGCTTCTACTTTATCTGCCGCTGAAATGAATCGAATGATATTGAATGCTCTGTGAAATAAGGATTGTCATATGATACTTAATTTAGTAAACAGATTTAACAATTATAGGCCTACTTATGTTTTTTGTTTTTAGTCCTAAGTATTTAAAGATACTTATAGTTTCATATGAAATCCCATCGCCACATTTTTTTTTCGTCAAATAAATTTCTTGTTACAACAAACCTCAAACTTTTTCAATTATGAACCACCATCTACAACATTCAGCCAGTAAAGGAACATAAATTCAATGATTCCCATGCTAAACATTCATAACTAATCGTGGTACATTATTGGGCCAGCGTTGCAGACGATAAACCAGCATCGGTTCAACGTCTGATGTTTACTGGGTTACTCAGCTGTAAAAGCTGAAATACGTCTGTGATTGAACAAAATCAACATTTTCCATGACACTCAAGCGTTTCAAATGTATTACTAATTCATTATAAGTATACATTTGCGAAGCTTGCTCAACATTATGCCAACGTTGGTTCAACGCCTCGTGTCCATTAATTCTGTTCATTTACTGGAACGTTCTCTAGCTGGGATACAGGGCGGGGGGCCTGGTGCAGTTGTTAAAGCTGCCGGCCTGCTCTTGCATAGTCGGATTTCGCGGGTTCAAACCCCGCTCTAGCATTCAAGTTTCAAAGAAACCAAATGTTTCTTTCCTGCTCACTCATAAATATTCTATATTGTGGGGACCAGGACCGAGAGGTAGCGAGATCGGCATCAGACCGCCAGGGTCGAATCCTGTTTTTGGAGGGCAGTGTCATCTCGTGCCGCACCCCACGGGCAGGATGGCCACGGGCAGAGTGCCTCACCCCACGGACAGGGTGGCCAAGGCCAGGGTGCCGCACCCCGCGGGCAGGGTGGCTACGGGCGGAGTGCCACTCTCCCGACATCTGATAATCCCGCCACGAATATAATATTTCACTCGTGTCACCAGTGTCTCTATCTCTGACTGTGACACTCACGGATAGCTCAGTGTAATATAATATAGGCCTACCAGAAAATTAAATTTGGAATTTGTACTTGAAAAGGTGTGAATAGTGGCCATTTTAACTCAGATCAGCGATTGTTTTAACTGATCGACAGTTAGTCTACATTATTAACAAATTAATGGCTGATTGCATTAAAGTCTATAATTTTGTTGGCGGGTGGCTAAATGGTAGGCCTACTATATAATAGTCATTACCAGGGTTGTTTTTCTATTGTGTTTACTGGGCATTCTCTGAAATAATGCCGTCTTGATTCAGTTCACACAGCATTATTAGATTTGACCTAGATATTATTAGACGCCCAGACCATTGTTCTGACTGTCTACTGAGCTCTGTCTGGCCGTCTACGAAGCACTATCTGGAAGCGACACATAGGCTCATTGGTTCAGCATCAGTGTAATGTATTTCCAACGTTTGGCCAATATTTAACCAGCTTCGGGCCAAGGTTGCATGTTTTTCGGCTAATAATGCTTGGTACCCCTGTCTCTGTGAGAAGCTCAGTCACTTGAACAGACCACCCGCATTAAACACATAGCTCTGTGGCGGATGGAGAGAGGGGTCGCCGGCTTTACCCACTCTCCTCTGTTCAACGTACCCAAAACAAACACACGACCATATAAGGCCTATATGAGCCGAAATATTTATAATATATTTTTTAACCCTTTTGAAGCCGTATATTTCTCAACACAGTCAGTTGTAGGCCTTTAAACGGTGCTTATCTACGTCAAAACAATGTTGGACTATTGATGGTACAACTTCTGCGATGCTGGCCCAAAATTGAACCGACATAATTTAAATGTATCCTGTCTGATGCATTGGATATGATGTTGACCCAGCACTGATTTTTATGTTGAGCAATACTAGAAATTATATTTTATTCTCTTGATTTGGTATGATTTGTTATGAGCCATTGACTGTTAGTTTGATTGTGAATGTCAAAGAAATATAAACATGAATATGAACATGATAAATTATTAAATATATATAATAAATATTACAGAGGCTTTCTTCTAATAATGCCGTGCTCTTCACCAATTATCTAATACATATTGCCCATAGCAAACAATGGGTCATATAAGAAATCTTTAGAAGTGAGTGTCCTAGGTTTCTTTATTGGGCCTATTGTTGTCCGTTAACTACATTATTTCAGATCTATTCTTGACCCACATCTCCGTGCAGAAGACAAATCACCTTTGCACATTATAACTGACCCTTTCACGACTAACATAAAACGTGATGTTGTTCTAGGATAAAGGATAAACGTAATAATGTTGTCAGTGTACATTGTTTATTTTTTCTTATATATATATATCAAGTAGTAGTCATGTGGAGGTTTGCAATTATATACATGTATATATAAATAAATGAATTTAAACAAACACAAAATCACTCTGAAATTCATGATGAAGGGGAAGTGGGAGCTCATATGATATTCACGCCCATCTGCACCAATTGACAGCTAACAGAACGCTCAACCAATGCTGTTTTATTGTTGGTACACCATCTACGGAGCTCAACCAGCATTGAACTAACATGGATATAACGTTTTGTGTTTGCTAGGGAGGATGTCCGCAGATGTAACAATTATAACCGCTTATACACTATCGTACGTGATTATATATGTTCTCCACTGAGAGATTATAAATGTACACCTATGATCAATCAATCAATCAATCAATCAATTAATCAATCAATCAATCAATCAATCGATCAATCAATCATTTTATAAAACAATCGATCAATCAAACAATTAATCAATCAATCAATCAATCAATCAATCAATCAATCAATCAATCAATCAATCAATCGATCTATCAGTCAGTCAGTCAGTCAATCAATCAATCAATCAATCAATCAATCAATCAATCAATCAATCAATCAATCAAACAATCAATCAATAAATTATGGTGATATATTTTTTAATTAATTAATTAAATAATTATTTAATTAAAATTATTAATTAATTATTTAAATTAATTAATAAATTAGGATTGAATAAGACGGCATCGATTAACCTAGCTATATGTTGCCATGTAGGGACATTCATTTCAAGGTAGAGTAGCATTCTCGTTTAGTAATAAAACGACAAGAACAAGCCATCATAGAATTTCCATGAATTTGTGTAGCATGTCATGCTTTACTCTGGTTCCCAGAGCCACACTACGCGGCGTGGCCGAGCTTCATGTAGCCTCTGGTATGCCCCAGTGGCGAATCTTTGTGACTTGTTGCTAGTTTTAGATGAAAATAGGGTAATCCCCGAATTCAGACATTTTTGAAAGGTCACTTTCCCGGATGAAAAGTTGTTCACAGTATTGTATTTCCCCTCTGACGCATTTTCTATGACTTGACCCTGAAAATTATTCACTGGCCTCATAACACAGGCATGATGGTCACGTGACTAAGAACATTGGCCAATACCCGGCCATAAATGAAATTGGCCGGGCTCGCCAGGCAAGTCATGCTTGGTATAATTTTGTGTACAGCTTGTTCCTCCTCAGAACCACATGGCAATGTTGTGAGAAAACATGCAGATGGGACGTGCTCATGTTTTGGTCAACATGTAAATAAGGCACAGGAGCGCCGCATGTACCCACAAAGTGAACTAGGTCTACATGTATAGGCGGGACATATATGTGAAATGGCAATTTTACCTCAATATTTGATGGATATTACTATCCAGCAACTACCATACAACATTACTCGTATTATTAAAAGCTGCAATTAAAGATACATGATCGCTCTTTCTGATGACACCAGAACCAAGTTTATAGGTGAAATAGTTTTTGAGTTACATGCAATTTGGTGAACGTACTGTCTAAAATCAGCAGGCCGGAGCTACATGTATACATTTCATGTTATGCATTTCTGCTATCTAGTAATAGTCAGTTGGCCAGAGGTGGCCAAGGAGGGTTTCGTCACCACTTGAGCGTGCATACATAAAAACCTTTTTTATTATGTCAAGGGGACCTCTGGGCATAACTAGCACCCGGTTGTCGGCTTGCAGGTGTGTGCATGAGTTTTTGAGGGGCAAAATAAGATTTATTACGAAACTGCAAAAAAATTAATTCCGTGAGAATAAATTAATTAATTACAATTAAACAAAACGTTTTAAAAATGACACAGAATAGACCATATTTATGCACAATATCATTTGAAATGTAGCTTATAATGAAAGAAATCACATTTGTTAAGTTATTGGATCACAACGAAAAATTAGTAAACGGTAAACGGTTAAACCGAGTGCTTTCCCTATGCAAGTAAAATCTTTGCAATTGATCAAGGATCAGCCTATTTTTAGAACCAGTATTTTAGGGCGATAGTTATATAAAATATGCAGGATACTACTTTGTTGTGATATACCATATACTGTGCAGTCAAAATAATAATATTAAACTCGATGGTATATAACACATGACACCCCAGTGAATGCATATGTATGCAAATACATGTGAAATAGATGCATAGAAATAAAGTTAGGGAGACCAGATAAGTATACATACTTATCATAAATATAGATATTGTGGCATCAGCTTTTAAAAGCAAATACATTTTCAAAGCCGATTGTGCTTAACAAACCAATAAAATAAGATAAACTAGTGGTTCATAGTTTGTCACTTCAAGTACATGTATGAAACACGATACTGTGCTCTTTGCATGTAACATACACATAAATAACATATTGGAATGTCGGCAATTCAGTAAAACATGGAACTTCTAGGTTGTAATGAACCATATTATCTAATTAGCAATTAGGAACAACCCATCTGACGTCTAGCACAGCTACACCGCAAAATAATACATTTGCTTGCAGTACACAAGTAGACATAGCTCTGGGAATAAATTAGGCATTAGCTGACATCTCATCGGGATAGGCAGTGGTGGATTCATTAATTGAATCAATTTGTTTACTATAATTTCTAATACACACCACAACTGTCACATTCATCCTCTTATGTGCTTCACAGGGGTCCGGCGCCATGCTTCCTCAGAAAAATGTCAAACTCTAAGGCTTAAAATGGTGCTTTCTGGAGCATATAAAAGCCCAAATTAGTAGGTCTTTTTTTTTGGGGGGGGGGGGGGGAATACTGAAGGGAGGGCTCCCTCTGGATCAGCTACTGATAGGTTGCATAATTCGATTGGGCTGATTTTTCTGGAGATGATATACCAAGGAGAGCAATATGGGTGCAGCACAGACCCTAATAAGTAAGTTTCGAGTAAGTCGTCCTTTGTGGGTGTTTTTTTATGATCTGTTGCTTTTTATCATGGAAGTGAATTGACTTCTACAGCAGTTGATGACAAAAGGGATAGTACAGTTTCATAACAAATTTATCCGCTTCTTTTGATTTAATCTGCCATTTTCAACGCTTGAATAAATAGTATGGTGATGACATTACTCATATCAACAAAGTTAGCTGATGAAGGTATACACATATTTGCTGTGAGATGTCCGCTTCATCTTGCCTAATAAATATTATAAGAGTAAATAAAGTTAACAGATCTGTGCCACGATATGATATGAATGCATCAGGATGATACATTATGTCATTATATCCACATGCATATATGGTACAGTACTATATAAAGTGTACAGAAACGATATTATAGAACCATAAAGTTACAATTTATTGTTAAAATATGGCATCACAATGTAGGCACATTATATTATAATGTCATTATATGATGGTATAATCTTGTCACAAACACGAAAATTGCATGTTATGGCATAATAGTGTCGATATATAATAATCATAGTAGGGCCTACCATAATATGGAGTTATATTATATAGCAATAAAATAGCAATAATATAATATATAGCAATAAAATGTCAGTATGCCGACATTTAAAAGTATAATGAAATCTGTTTTTATACCCCAGCTTGACCCTGAAATGGTGGGATATTCCACATTATGCCATACAATGATGGGATGGAGCACTAAAGGGTCAGGATGTGTTACATTAATAAAATAATAATAGTATAATATTGCACTAGTAGCTGTAGTGTAAAAATATTACATCCACATCATTGTATATGGTAATAAATGTTATCAGCATACTGTCACAATAGGATGCTATATTTTCAGAACAGGAGTTATAGTATTAAGATATGATACTAATTCCTCACAACATGCTATTATAATGTATATATATGATGACATTAACTATTCAATATATGACATTTTGTTTAACTTTATATGACAGTGTGAGTTCTGGTAATAAAATTATATGTGGAGATCTTGTATTCAACATCAGCATATAATGTCAGAAAATAGCTTTATAAAGTGTGAATATATCAATGTGATTGGCAATACAGTAGTGACTAGAACCTGCTGTGAGCATCCACTCTTAGGGGCAGCCAACCTCCCATGCGAGGCCACTTGGTCATTCCTAAAAATGACATTTTGTATATAAATGAACCTCCTATGTGCAGCCACCTATATTAAAAGGCCACTTTAACTGTGTCGCAATGGTGGCGTGATCAAAATCTGCTGAAGGCAGGTCGAAACGTTGCAATTGAGTAAGTTCCAAAGTGAGTAAAATTTAATCACAGATCTGACATTTTAGCATCCTAGATCAAAGCCATTATAATGGCATGATATTGCTATATTATGGATATACGTGACACTTAAATTTCCGCATATGTTATTATATAATGTGAGATATTAGTAACATAATTAAGGGATGTATTGCATATTATAATGTTTTATATCAGGCCCGCTATAGTGTGGAAATATGGTATTGTAATATCAGGATAAGATTTCATGTAAATATCAGAATGTCACTTTAATGTGACGATATGGCATTATATATTATATTTTGATATATATATATATATATAACCCTCAGGGCTTTAATGTGGCATAGATATAAGATGACACCGAGTCATTTAAGAGTCATTTCAAGGTCAAGGTCAAATAAACTTTCACATTCACATTGTTACGAACTTGGGCAAAATAAGAGTTATTATTTTTTTTTTCTCCGAAAGTAAAGGGTTTCTGCCTTCAAACACCATGTTCAGGTATGGATTATTAGAGTATTTAATCATTTTAACTGGTTTTTGTGCTCAGTGGGTGATTTCGAAGATAATTTATAGAAATAGAAAGATGTTTATTCTCAAAAACTTAGGGACAAAAAGGCGCTGGATTATACGCATATTTGTCATATTTTTAAATTAAAGAGTTTGAATGGTATGCTTCAAAATATTGTCTTCAAGTATATTATGAAAAAGCTATATAACCTCAACATTATTTTTGCTTTTTAATTAGGTTTTTTTCTGTGTATAATAATGTTGATTGAGTGGTAAAATTGACAATATAAGGGTAAATTTGGCGGCAATTTTGAAAATAATCTGTAGCAGCTCTAGATCAAATAATATTGTCCTAAAGTATATTGGAGTAAAGTTATATTACATCCAGATTGTTTTTGATCTTTAATTGAATGTTTTCTGTTCATAATAATGTTGGCTGACCGGTAAAATTGACAATTTAAGGGTGAATTTGGCGGCCATTTTGAAAATACTCTGTAGCTCTAGTGCACACACATGAAAGCCGACAACCAGTCGGGGTTTCATTATAAGAGATCTGTGAATACATCTAGCAAGGTTTTAGGTATGCACAGAAAAGTCGACACGAAAACCCTAAATAAGCTCTTTTCTGATCACTGGCCAACTGACTATAATAGGCACGTGATTTTGTAACCATGTTGATATAATAATGCAATACTTAAGCGTTTGGCGATAAAATGTATCGGGCGCAACTATGGATGAACAAATTCAGTTAAATTCTTAAAATAACGTCAGTTACAGAAAACTCTGCCCATTTTCACACATACGTATATGTTTGTCAGAGACCAATGGTTATGGTATGTCAGCGTGACGATTATGGCTGATAATTAGTACTGCCATAAATGTAGCTAACTCATGATCAAAACATTGGCTATGAGACACATAGTTAACGTGTGGGGTAGTCTACAGCACTCAGTCCACTGGACGTTATATTAAACAGACATATCTAATTTGTATGACGAGGATGTATAATGATAGACACACCACTGACCTTGTGCTTGAACTGCCTTCATTTGTCACGTGGTCTATAACTGTCACTAAGCAAACTAAGCAAACGGCGAGTTCGCCGCTAGAGCTGCTTCCTAGTGAGTAAGTGAAAAGTGAAACGGACGCAACAACAGGACGGGAAACCCAATGCAAATAAACATATCAACTACACAAACTTCACATTTTGGTCCTGGCTACGTTCCCGCATATTATCACCTGATCATTAGAAGCCACATGACATTTTTAATCAAATCCATTCGTTTGTCAGATTTAGGGCCTATACACGTTGTAATAGACGCTATTTACAGGACGGAAACCATAACGTCCGTTATACCATAATTTGGTAATTTATCACACAAAACTCAACTGCTATTGCACTAAAATATATTGCTGTAGTTGTAGTTCCCAGTCTCTAGATTCTGTTAAGACTATTGTTTGGCTTACATTTGGCTTAATAGAAGGCAGAGCTGGGAAACAATGGATGCTCTAAAAATGTGTCACAAATAATTGTACCAATATCAGTGTGCAGTGATAAAAAATCTGAAATCAGTTTTCTCCGAGTACAGCCAAATAGCCTATTTTATGTCTACTATGTCTGGACAAGCACCCGGTCAATGTGTTATGTCAAATTATTAACTGGATTGAAAAAAGGTGCTCCCATAACGAGGGTTTTAATTTATATAGGGCCTATCCCGAATGCACCCCCTGAGCATATTACGATTCAAGTGCGATTGACAACATTTAAGCAAGTTCTGAAAACATGTATGCAAGTTCAGAAAACATTTATGCAAGATTAATAGAAGTAGAACTGCAAGTAATATAACATGACCTTTGTCGTATATCTTACAGCCCCAAAATCAAACGCACTTTGTAAAAAATAAAAATTATATAGGCCTAGATCGAAATCAAATAAATATAATCGGGAATTAATTCAATAAAAAGCTAAATTCAATAATATTTATAACTCATAATACAAAATTATAACTCATAGCGCAAAATGACCATTTGCACAGACACAATAAATTAGAAATATATAGGGGCCTATGGCTTTAATCATTAGCATAAATTATTTTTTTATGACAACCAGGCAATTAAATCACATTATATTGAATAAATAAATATATTACAATTTATTGATAAATTTTGACATTTTAGCAAATGCTGGTTGAGTATACTCAGAATGCAGGTCTAAACTTTCGAGCTGTCAATGACAGTATGCGATCAAAATAATCATTAAAAATAGGCTATGTTGTAGAATTATGCGACCAAGTGAAATATTATAAGCAGTAGACGTTTTTTTATTTGTGCAGGATCAAATTTGAGAATTTTTTTTTTTAAATGAAAAATAGGGAACTTCTTTCTGTTGTATTTTTTGCCTGTATAGTCTATTCGTGGTCTTACTTTAAGGTCATATTCAAGGTCAAACGATCGATTTAATTAATTATGAGCTGAGAAATACAGGTACCGCAATTGGCAGAGTATAATATATAGGCCCACCACACGACATTTTATATTTATTTTGAAGCGACCACATGGTAGGGCCTATAGGCCTACATGGCGCGTTACTTGTGGCCTACACGTTATTTGTGACCCGATCGTCACGATTCGCTGAGCACAGGTTGTAGGCCCACCTGCATGCGCAGCATTGTCAACGTTCTAAGGAGTGAGATCTGTCAAAATAAATATTATGAATCAGTGGAACAAAACGACTGACCTGCTCTAATCTGTATTCAATGCAATGAGCCGCAAAGGGCGAGCTTATTATGATCATAGGAAGGGTGTATTCAGAGTTGCCTATTAAATATATATATATGCCAATTCGCGCACGAATGCGCCACGCGAATTTTAAGAGATTAGTTGATGTCACTTATCCCTGTTACTCTCTGTTAGAAAAAAATATGCTCGATCAGAGCTCAACATGCCGCCAACTAAGCGGCGAAGCTATGACAATAATCTCATAATAAACTGTGATATGTCATTTCTGACAATTTTGGGGCATTGAACACATTTCTGGCCCTCAAATTACAAGTATGAGCTTCTGTGACCTTCAAGCATCACATGAATGGCAAAACATGATCAGTATAGCGGTTATAATGGTGGCACAGAATCTATTTCGCGTAATGTAATTCTAGGTATCAGTGACCTTGGGTTTTAAAATCTAAACTGGTTGACCTTCATAAATTCATTTTCTATCTAAATACATTAAAAAATGAGTTCCACTGCATGGGAGACCAGTGGATGAAATAAGTAAATGCTTGCTTTTCACAGTGATCGATGGCGGCCATTTTAGATTTTACGCTCTACAAAACTCCACCCACCTTTTCTGGACAGGCGTAGAAGCTTATTTTTTACAAATACCTTTAGCTACATGTACGTAAAACACACGCTCGCATGCAATTGAGATGGTGTTTGTGTTTATAGCGACCGGGCATGCTGGGAGTTCAGCCAGAAGTTTCATGCTGTCATGAAAACTCTGGGTCTCAGATCCGGTTCAATCTCCGGTCACTAAGTGTCCCCATCTATATCTCAATTGCAGGCGAGCGTGGTAAAACAATCGTAAAGATTTACTTGCCGAAGGTGGGTCACGGAATCATGGTTTTGGACCCTACTATGAGGCGAGAATCATTAATACCTGCCGCGTAGTGTGGGCGGCAGAGTGATTAATATCCGACCCATGCATGGGGGACGGCCGGTACGCCGCCTCTTTCAAGATTTATCGGAATGCTATGCAAATTTTGATCAAGTCCCCCCCCCCCCCCCCCGGCACCAGGTGTCATATAAAGTCAGATACGACTTAAAAAGCCTCAGCCTACACACAGAGCATGAGCCAATAAGTGCCATTCTGACCTCGAAGGGAGGTTGATCCTTGATATGCGCCAGGTTTAAAGATTATGTACATGTGTCCTGAACAGACCTGAACAGACTTAAACAGATCAGTAACATACTTTGTGATTGGTTTTCCTGAATTGCATATATATAGATAGTATACGGTATCTTATCTCATCTCAACAAGTAGACCAGCCTAAATGATTACGGGATTTTCACCCTCCAGCAGCTCACCAATGATCCTGCTTCTGTGGTCATTGCTATTGCTGCTGGTGTACTATGTGCTTAAATATATAAAGCAATTCGCAGGATGGGTTCTAAAGGTGCGGCGCATTGCGAAAGCTCTACAGCATTTCCCGGGACCACCGAAACACTGGCTTTATGGGAATTTACATCTGGTACGTCATATTTACAATGCAATCATAATTTTATTAGTAAATAGGGCATATAAGCAGGCCTATATATTTGTTCATTTAAAGCTGTATTTTTTGTGTTCTCTATGGTTTCAAATGGATAGTTCCACTTCACTTCAACAGGTGAAACTATTAAGAATTTATCCTATAATGTTGATCATGTTTTGTTTTTTTAAATAAAAAATACTATTCCTATTTCGGGTGATTGATCATTTTAGTTTGGTTAGGATAAATAATGCACATGACAGAGGCCTGGAAAAATACCATGGACCAGTCCGATATAATTGAAATGCAAGATGGACTTATGTTGTTTTAGCGATGTTATAAACTTGATATAATAATATATAGTGTATTTGGAGCTAATACGTTAATTTGAGGCCTGACTTGGATGATTTGAGACCTACCATGGTCATTTGATCCTTTGGCAGAGCCGCCCAGATCAAATGTCCCACGAAGGGCTCAACTCGTGCGCAAACGGCCTGAAATTAACACATCTTCCGAACAAATGCATTACTGACCGCTTTTATTATCACAATGTAGGTTTTCGAACTCTGATATCCGCCGGCCATATTGATTTCGCGTAGCAGGGCTCAAATGGCAGGGGTGTATATATTGATATAAATTTACGCCCTGCTGCTGATCATTTATTCCCTTTTCGACCTTACATTTACATTCGAGTGTGAATATGCGCCAATGCCCTATGTAATGATATCTATAATAATAAACGACAGCATGTTGTAATGTATTTAAAGCAACATATAGTAGATACATTGAACATAATACTGATAAACTTGTGAGCTTCCTGTTTTTATCCCGTCAGATTCCTGGTTTAGGCGAAAAAGGGTTGGCTTTTTTCCGAGATCAAGCGATAAAGTATCCCAAGTTGTACACCCTGTGGTTTGGTCCTGCACGACCCATTTTGATCATCTGTCATCCAGAGACAATCAAGGTGGTGTTAAAATCTACACTGCCAAAACCCGTCTCCTGTGTAGGCGGCTACAACTTGACGAGGCCTTGGTTTGGTAAATAATGTTAACAGACGATATCTATCTAGAAAATAAAATAAAGGAATTCCACATGATTGTGTATTAATATCTGCTGAGCGGCTGATGATGGGCGAAATAAAATTTGTCTGATATCAACAACATTTAATTGCAGATGTATTTCACTTACACATTATGAGAGACATACATGTATAACCGTACTTATGGGGAAGCTATTATAAGCACCAGAACAGCTTGACTCTTAAGTAATCCATATCTATTATGGCATTGGTAGGGCGCCCCTTGTAGCTAAGGTGTCGTATATGCCACACACAAGTGTCGTGTGACTATCTCACCACACACTAATATTTAGTTAGAGGGACACTATTTGCTCATCAGCACTTCATAGCAGTTATAATATACTATGCTGCGTTTTACGATGAGCAAAAATAATAATATGAATGCCGAAAAATGACAAAATTCTACAATCACAAAAATGATGGATTGAAACGTTAGCTTGTCAATTCCACCACAAGCTGCAAAACAAAATAAGCAAACCTATGATCAGATGCTAATAATTAAAAGGTCATATTTTCACTTCAATGAATTTTAACACCATTCATAAGTTGTAGACGTATCTCAGCTCCGTTGATATAATAAACCATAATACTGTTTTTTTGTAAAGCCAAAAGGCAGAAACTAACTATTTATTACTTGAAATAAATTATTTGCATGGCCGTATAAATTGTTTCAAAAATGATTGGCATGTTTTAATTTTTTCAGGTGACGGTCTAAGTTTAAGTTCTGGACAAAAATGGTTCCGTAACCGCAGACTCTTGACACCAGCTTTTCATTTTGACGTGTTGAAGCCTTATATGAAGATTTACAATCAAGCTGCAGAAATTCTCATGGTATTAACTTTAATTTTCTATGTCGCAGTCATCAGGAAAATAAAAATATCATGTTTTTTTAATTAACCCTTTCAAGCTTGAATTCACCATGGTCATCTCTTCCACTACAATTTCTGTTATGTTGATGATTGAAATAATATTTTTCCCAACGAAATTCGCGACTTGTAGTGGATAAAGATGACTTGAACAGGTGAAAAATCAAAGAAAATTGCCATGTGTTGTTAAAACAGTTTCATGGAGATTTTCCTTCTAAATCCCTCAGTTGTGGGGAAATCAACTATTTTTTTCAGGGATGTAAATTGTGGGGGCTTACCCAAGTCTTATATCTGAAATGAATGCTCGGAATGTCATTGTTGTGATGAAGTAAACTGTTTTACGATCAGATAAATGTATTTAAAATGTGTCATGCGGATTATAAACGCTACGCTGGAGCTCAAGGGGTGATTAAACTGCTATCAATGTTGATGTACGTTTACCTGTGTTTATGATATGGTTTAAGGCAGGCACCAGCTCATATTAATGGTCTTAATGATGAAAGTCAATCTGAGCAATATCATTTTGTGTATGTTTTATAGGAGAAGTTTTCAGAAACCAATACAAAGAAACAGAGCTTAGACGTATTTAGCCCAGTCGGCCTTTGTACGCTGGACGTTATATTAAAATGTGCATTTTCTTCTGATATGGATGTCCAAAGAGCAGGGTAGCTAAAAATCTTTGTTGATTAGAGGATTATGGTATATGCAGTACGTTTAACTTTGCATGACATTCAAATCTCTCATAATAGTAGGGAAGATACGGTATGTTTTATCTCGGTCCAACATAGCAAGTGACAAACGTCTGACAGTTGATTCCACCTCAGCAAATGATCCTTTATTACTTTATTAGAAAATTCATTTCTTACGAGTGTTGTTTTTACCTTTTTTCACTTTTCGTGACAAAAAAGGTGAAAATCCTATTTTTTAAATATATTTTGAAACAATCATCGTATTATATCACAAGTGATTGAAATATATAATAAATACTGTAGAACATTGAGTAGTATAGGCACATAATGTTAGAATACTGAAATTAGATTGACCCTCGGGGCTTTCTGGTTGACATATATAGATCGAGTTCTAATAAAATGATGCTTGTTGTTATCTGTAAGTTCTAAGTCACATTTTAACTGCACAAACCACGGACATAAACATGGTGTCAGAAGTGGGATTCACCCCCACGCCCACAAACAAATATCATTACAAATGTATTGATGAGCATTAAGCCGAAATTTAGTGACAAATTCGTGAAAAATCCCAAATTTCGCCATTTTCAGAAATGTTCAAATCATTTGTAATTTACAAAAAAATCTATATACTATGCGATATAGTATTAATAAAAAATATAAAAAATATTATATGAAATTAACAAAAAATAATAAACATGGTGATATTACCCTTACCGGTTATTCAGTTTTCGCGACAAAAAAAGTGACTAAAACAAGTGACTAAAATGTATAATAACTAGCACTACAAATGTTTCGATGAGCAATAAAGTAACATATTCTTCATTTCACAATGTTCAAAAATGTTCAAACATCTGTATTTTTACAATAAACAAATATCTCATTGAACTTCAAAAATGTTTAGGTTTCTTTTGAACTATAGTGAAAATATCCGTATGTTTTTGCTTTGCAGCGACAATCATCCTTATGTGAATGCCCTTATATCTATGTCGAGATTGATTCTCAAACGAGCTCTGTGAGTATTTTTCTCGCCCCATTATAGCAAGCTCTATGATCGAGAAGGCATAGTAAACAAATATATATAGCCATCATTGAATAACTGGCATGCTTTTCATTACAGAAACCCTCTTATGTACCCCTCAAAAATCTACTATATGACACCGAGTGGAAGAGTATTCAACAAATACGTGAAAATGGTTCACGGCGTTTCCTCAGATGTTATAAACAAAAGAATGAAAAGGCTGGTAAATATGCATGAAATCCTGTCATCTGTTCGATGTGCATGTCATTTTTTTCTTTTTTACACGTGTAAGGATGTGTGGTGATCGTGAGATAATTCTGTGAAAATCAATAACCTTGAGCTCCAATGTTTTCACCGAGCTAGTTAATACAATGAAGGACATTTGTACCACGACGTAGACCTGGAAGGTCTCACTCAGAAGTAAGCTGGTCAAGCGCAGAACGGCCCATGTGGAGCGAAAATGCAGTGGGGGCCATTGCATTAATGGTCCGCTCAGAAGCGCATGCGCACTTGTGGAACGATAATGCATGTGAAACAATAATGCAGTGATACCGATTAAGATCAGGACAAACGTCCTAGCACATTTGCTTGCTAATTATTTCATTTTTCGTGTCTTGAATGTATTTAAAACAGGTAACCGAGGTAGGGTTTAATGTATTGAGTTAAATTATATCATTTGAAGGCGGTCACTGGGCGGCCAGTAATTATGCGTGTTTTATAATGGGATCGTTCATATTTAATAAGCTGGGTGGGGAAGAACCGTTGTGGTGAACATCAATTTGCGTGTTTCTGGAGGGATTAATTAGGCACCCCTTTTCAGGGCTCCCAGAGATCTATTTGCTTTTTCACAGATGGTAGTGATTTGGTCATTAAAGTTTAAATTCCGATCTATTGAGATTCCTAGATATGGAGAGGATTTCACTTGTTCTATATGACTATTGCTCAAGGATAAATTTAATGATCGGTCTGGGGTGATATATGACGTCTGCACTAAGCTCTTTCCAACATTTAAAGGTTAATTTAGTCTATTACCACATAGCTATTCGTTCACCTTGGACAGAGAGGTAGGTGAAGGTAGCGTGCTCGGCCTCAGACCTCCGGGGTTTAAATTTCGAATTCTGTGTCTGGAGGGCAGTGTCATCTCACCATACTCAGGAGGTTATACTGACCCAATTTAGTCTGTATGTGCACACTATGGGCCTAAAGCCCGATTCATTTCTTTTGATTTTCACCCTGGCCAGATCTTCCTGCAGAAATCTTCACACCTCAGCTTTATTCCGCGCAGACACACATATTGCTGTGTCATCGGCTTACAAGATCGCTCTTGCGTCAATTGCTGTGTGTCGGTTTGGTAGTTTTTCCATAGTAACAACTAGACCTGCTTCTATTCATGTTAATCCAAATGTTCAAGTGAAACAAATAAAACTTGGCTATAAGAATACATAATAAATACCATCCATTTTTTGGCTATTTTAGACAAAATAACCACCTTTGTGTCTACAAAGGTGCCAAATTTAAATTCAGGGCCCTTTGTGGTCATAATCAGACAAACAATACAAATTTACAGGCATGTATATAAATAAAAATTAGCAATAAACCTATTTGTCGATTATAATCTTGCCATTATAGAATCACAGATTTATTCGAGGGTACCCTACTTTAAAGTCGATTTAAAAAACACTGCCCCCGTTGGGTTTGTAAGAGTTCCATATTTGAATTCCTGAGACATTTTTCCTTATAGAAGCAACTGACGGGACATTTGGACCTAAAAACATAAATACCCCCCCCCCCCTCCCGTGCTCTCGGACTATGATCATCTAATCTTACCCGGGTCTCAACAGTCTACATTCTATGTAATCTTAGGATTTTGAACTTCTTGCATTCAGAAAATGTGCGAGATTGTTGCGTCATTGTGGTGGATGTGGCAGTGGTTTGCGGACTGGTGTGTCCATTAAACATGTAAACTTATACCAAATTTCACTTTGTTTCAACTTTCAGAAGGAAAACCCCGAAAATTGTGGGAAACGTTATCCAGATTTCTTGGATATATTATTATTGGCGAGGGATGAAGACGGATCAGGGCTTACAGATGGCGAAATCCGTGACGAAGTAGGAACTTTCCTGTTTGCAGGTAATTTAAAATCAACAATTATATTTAGACCTATCTTACATATAATTAATTATTTATACAACATTACTAATATTATTGAGCCAAAATATAAATGTGTTGTATTCTGTTTTCCACGACTAGGTGAATGACTGTCCATAATTTATCAATGCCGTCATCTGTATAATGTCCAGGTAGGCACACAAACAATATCATTTGAAAAAGATGCTTATTCACCTAGAATTTTGTGTTTTGTTTTTACTACTGAATTGGCAAGCCGCAATCCCATATACACGCTATGCCTATAGCGTAATCAGGTACCGGTAATGGGGTGACTGAGTAAGCCTACACCGCGCATAAGGTAGCACCCATTTAGTCAGAAGGCCCGCTAGTCAGAAGGCCCATTAGTCAGAAGGCCCGTTAGCCAGAAGCCCCGCTAGTCAGAAGACACGTCAGTCAGGAAATCAGTTGAGCTTTTTAGGCAGAATGACCGTTAGTTAGAAGGTCCGTTAGCCAGAAGGCCCGTTAGTCAGAATTTGTTCATTGGACAGTGAGCAATGTTTGGGGATGCTCCATCTGGGGGGGGGGGGGGGGGGGGCTATATTTTTTTGAATGAAACGTTTATTGTCCAGCTATTGATAAAAAATTGTTGAGAGTGCATAAAATGATTATTTAAAGATACTTTAAAAATGCTGGTAAGAGTTCATGTGTTTTTCCAAAATTCGATAGTTTAATAATAGTTTGAGGGAGAAAAATAGCCATGAAAGGTATAATGTGAAAAATATAATAATCTCTTCTAATCAACAAGAAAACTATTTTTATTGTATACACAAATCAATTGCACAACTGCAAAACCTCTGGAGCCTCTTAAAGATGAAATGATCTTAAAGATGAAATGTTGCGTCCCTAGGACATTATTTGTATTCGTTTATTAGTTGTTAATAAGTCGCCATGATCTTGAACTTGAAAAACAATTCACTGTTTAAAACTATTATAGCAGGCTTTTTTGATGATTAGTTGATTACTGTGTGTGGTTTCATATTATCAGACCTATATTAGGATTACTATCTCACGTATATATGTTTTTTTTTTCGAAGTATAAACTGAAATAGATACGAAAAGTGCGTCATGAGAAAACCCACAAAATTTCTCCTGTTGAGTTTGTAGCCATCTGTTGAATTTATGCCGAGGGTTGACAAATGTGTAATTTTGCTCAGAATAAATAATAAACTGTTAGTCCGAATATTCTGATAACTAGCATTGTTTGTTGACTTTTTGGTGCAGTAGATATTATTACGATGCTAGATAAGTATTTGAATCTATTAGCAGTTTCTCGACACATTTTTCTCAGCAAGTTTTAAACTTCACGTACTCGCGTTTAAACAGTATATGCTAGTCATCTTGCTTGTTCATATTTACATTGTTCCAAACTGTTCAAAGACACGGGGTTTGCATTGCTGCCTACTATGTGCAATTATTATTATTAGTATTATTACTCTCTTCTTCTTTCTCTTCTCTCTTCATCCTCCTCCTTCTCCTTATTTTTTATTATTATTATTGAATCATTTTCTTTTATTATTAATATTATTGAATAATTCGCTGTAAACGTCAATATTGATATAATATTCACCATTTTTTTTAAAACAATATCTCATAGTTTACTGCGGCATAACTTCAAATTTGCAAATCCAAGATGGCCACCCCTTGGAGTAAACGCATCTAAACAGAAAATTGACTGTTACTTAGGCAGCCTGGCAATAAATACTTGATGCAATTATTATGGGTATTTTTCATTCATTTACAACCGTAAAATACGTCAGCAACATTAGGTTCAACAAAATATAATGAGTAGCCTATTATCAACGCAACCCCCATGAAAGTGCTAGGCGTACAAGTAAAAAAATAAATAATAAATAATTGGTCATCGCGTTGTCCACAAAATTAATGAGATGATATTGATAAGGTACTGATTTGACTTTCTGACTAAAGGGCCTTCTGATAAACGGGCCTTCTGACTAATATTCCTTACTTATTTTCTGACTAACGGGCCGTCTGACTAACGGGCCTTCTGACTAAAAGGCGGACACCGCGCATACAACACGTTAGTCAGGCAGAATATTGGCAAAATTTAACCTTACCTGGAAATTCATAGAGAAGTTATAGGTTGATTGATTTGTGTTCAGCAGAGACTAAAGTCATCATTTCTACCGGGAGTACTAAATTTTACCCAGTGGCAATTTTTAAGTTTGCATATTTCCAAGATGGTCGTCAATCGATAAACTCAAATCTAAAAATGGCATTTCTCTGACCACATTTGTTCAAGTTTGATGATAATGGAGTCGATTTCCATCAAACCAAAAGCCATAAGTACAGCTATGACATTAGAATATTAAGTGGAAGTCAAGGTCAAAGGTCAAGGCCATTTTAGGGGTCTGGTAAGGTTAGAAAGGCATCTAATGTGTCTCGTGACCTATTTTCTGATTACGATTATTCACAAAATCACCGAAGCTGAAAGCGTAAAAGCATTGGTGGAAACTGTCGACTCTAATGATGCATAACTATATTCTAGAAAGTGATGGCTGCCATTTTTCAAGATGGCGGTCACTTCCAGCATGAACATCACTTTTCTAGATAGTTTTCTCCAAACTTGTGTGATTTCAATGAGCTTGATATCAAATCATACCTTTTTGACCATGCAAAATCTAAAATTTCTGAGAAAATTGCACCAGTTCGATTGAATTTTGTACTTGTTTGACACCCTTCATCTCACTCACGTCCTCGCTTCAGGTGACTTGGCAATTTTCACACTAATAATTGTACCTGCACACGTTGAACACAATGTCCGTCCTATTGTGCTTGGCAGAGTGTACCTGTAGGCCTTTTGTGGAGAGAACATCAAATGTGGCATAGTCTTGTACTTGAGCTTATTGGTGACTTGGTGCTCATGGTGGCTGCATGGTGGTCTCGGTATTGTCCTTTGTTGTGCAAGCTGTCTCCTATTTCCTGATGAAACATCTGACATTAGGACTAGTGCCCATCCAGTGCGGCAGGATCTCCAGTCACACCAAATGATCCACGATCAGCCTTGACGACTGCGTTCGCTTGCGCAAGAGCCTGGTCAATAATTACAGGTGAGAACTGTCGGCTCGATTTATGAACAATAATATTCCAGTTCAGAACTCCCGAGCCACCTCATGTTGTTTCTCTTGAGTCATATTGTCTTAGTAGTGAGCAGGAATAAATTGTGCATTATTTACATTATTTTTGACAAATAAGAATGGTATCAGCTGGGTCAGTGACTGACCGTAGAGATTGAAGTTTGCCTTATAGAATAATTGGATAAACTAGAGGATTGCTAACACCAGGTACCAGAACTGGAACTAGGGACTCTCACATCACAATTTAACCTCAAAAGCTTCCTCGGTGTTTTCAGTCTTGACGCAGTAGGCCCTAGTTAGGATAAGCTTTACAAAGAGCTGCATCCTGTTACTTGGTGCATCGGCCGGGTGTACTGGTGTCTTGTTCCCCCTCAGTGATTCCTCCGCCTTTGTCAAGCCTTGTATGATCCAGAACAAAGGATTCCGAGGGCATAAAAGAAAAGTACTGCATGTTGGTCGCAATCATGGTAAAACAGCCATACTCAGGAGAAAAAGTAGGCCCATGGGTGAAATCTTCATTTTTCTCTTCTGGAAGATACAGCACTTCTTCCAGTCAGTCTGGAATGCAATTTTCGCCATCTTTATGGGCAGTTCAATCAAGGTCATTTTCTACAACTTTCAGGTATGGGATACTACCAAAATCCCATTTTCCTTGGCTCTGCTCTTGATCACACCTTGTCTATTCAGGCGCGGACATCTAACAACATCTAATCTAACTAGTTTACTATAGCTGACAGATCCGGGCTCATTAAACAGAATTTCTGACACTAAGTTTAGACCTCGCTGATGCTGAACCCCATGCTGAGTCCCACAGCAGTGACGTCAACAGTGTGCCCTGGTTGTGCCATGACACCACTCATGTGCCGAGCATCAATAAATCAATCAATCAATCAAATCAATCACCAATCAATCAATCAATCAATCAATCAATCAATCAATCAATCAATCAATCAATCAATCAATCAATCAATCAATCACCAATTAAGACCTTGTATCTCACCACGACCAGGTTCCATTGCAAGGATCAGTGCCAGGAATTCACCCAGAGGATGTGGATGACACCTGAAACACAGTAATAAATTTACTACACAGCCCTATTCTGCAACTGCCGCGAAAGTTGTGACAAAACTACCCCGAAAAGTGATTATTTTAATGATTGAAAATGCAGTCATCTTCAAAAATCGCCGCCATCTTGCAAAATAAAAATTCAGATTCCTCATAGGCAAAAATATATGATTTGACACCAAGATCATACAAATAGGACAATTATCTGGGGTTTTATTCAAAAATGTATATCTTGAGTGTCAAAATGGCGGCCATCTTGAAATATGACGGCCATCTTGACATTTTGATCAGCTAAAGTTTTTTCCCCAAAAAGTAGTCCCCAGAGAGTATTTATGCCAATGTTGATGCTTGTAGAGCTGGTTCGGGTATTTCCGAGCACCTAAGCCTGTGCACTTGATTTCTGGTGTCCTTATTTGTCAATCAGCTCCCCACGTCACACCAGTTTCTTAATGGAACTATGATTGATGACGTAATGTACCACGTGAATGACCATTCATGAATCTGAAAGTTGTACGGGAAGTTGTAGTACCCAAGGTAACGGCGGGTATACTCGAAATAGAGGGGGTAATGTCGAACACCAAGTAGGGTATACATAATCGAACACCCACCCATTTTTAATCTAAAAATAACCAGTTTAGAAGCATGAACTTGCGCAGTATACTCAAATAAGATACAAAATAATAGAATCAATGCCCAATGTAATTCGTCCACAAAGAAAAATATGAAATTAACAAAACAATATTTGGAAATGCCACTGTTCGAGATTACCCAAATCTGTTGAAATCTGAGATTTGTTTTTCATTGTTTCCTCCATATTTCTTTTCAAACCCACATAGTAACGTCACAATCGTTTGTAGGCCTACACATCGCTCCATTGGTGTATTTCCTTTCGCAATGACGCATTCACTGAGCAATTGTGGTGTATGGGCCTAGTGTTCGTAATTAGACGAAACCAAATTAATTGATGGGTCTATTTTCCAACACGTCCCAAACGATTGGGCTATCATGACCATAGATATCCTGTAATATCTATGATCATGATCAAAAATGTTTTTTGATGTTTTTATATCTAAGAGGTGCATTGTAAGGTACAGTTGCCCATATGAATAATAATTCCACTGTTGATAATACATGTCATAAACATACCATTACCTTCCGTGTAATCACCTTATTTTTTTTAAAGAAATGCCTACTTTACGACATTTTGAATGTGACTTTTAAAATAGCAAAATTATTGGATATGAAATTGGTCTATAACGATGCGTAACAGAACAGTCACGCACAAGCTCAACGGGCAGCTCTGTCTGACACAATTGATTCAAGTCTAGCCAGCAAATGTATTAGCAATGTTGGGAAATACCCCCCCCCCCCCGTTCGGAAATACCCGAACCCGCTCTATCCGGATTTGAAAACTTAGTCTATAGCTGCCCCACTATGAATTGTAGGTCTCCGCATGCGTATATTTACCATGTTTAGGCTACTGCTAATAGTATGACGGTATACCCGTCATGCTAGTCCATAGGTTGCACTAATCCATGACGGATGTAGGCCTACCCGTCATGTTAGACCTGAAGGGGTTAATTAAATGGGTACCCCAATTAGGGGAGAGACGGGTAATATGGGACAGCGGGTAATATGGGACTACGCTGAGAAACAGCTGCAGTGTGAGACAAGGGCTTGCACAGCTGCCCTCTGGTTAGTAGACTTGGAACTACAACAGTTCACGAAATTATAGGTCATTTAGACGGTATGGCGAATGCAGGACTACAGATTTATCTTTTATGCACTTTTATTTCAAAAAACAGTATCTATTAATTAAAATATGCGGGTAATATGGGACACTTTTGTTAGAAAATGGCACACAAACAGTATTTTTTTTTCGATGCTATGGTTTCACATGATAATTTAAATATATGTGAGCCCAGTTACCTTGAAATTCCAATAATTGAAATCAGAATTTTTTGGTTCCTGCTAGCCATATTTTTAAACTGATGTCCCATATTTCCCTCCTGTCAGTACCATATTACCCGCCATGGAGGGTAATATGGGACAAATTTCAAAAACAAGTAACTCTCATTATCTATGTTTTCAGTGTCGATATTTCAATTTTTCTTTTTTCTTCTTTCTTCTGATGTCTATTGATATTTTCTCCCCGAGTTATTTCAATTTATACGAAGTAATAGAGAGCTGAGAGAAGGTACAAATAAAGTGTCCCATATTACCCGTCCTTCCCCTAGACGTTGTTTTGGTTCGGTGAAAATCGGTCACGTGCCACATTTTATGACTTTTTCAACTTTATCAGACCCATAAAATGGCCTTGACCTTTGACCTTGACTTCCAAATAATTTGAAAACGTCACAAAATTACTTATGGCATTTGGTTTGATAGAAATCGACTCCAAGATCATCAAATTAGAACAAGTAGGCCCTAGGCCCAGATAGCTAGCCTATATGTCATTTTTTAGATTTGAGCCTAGGGATTGGTCGTTATCTTGGAAATATGCAAATAAAAAATTGCCACTGGGTACCGGTAAAATTTAGTAGGCGTGTCCTCCCGTGTCCTGACTATAAGACACCAATTAGCTGCGACTGCTCTGATCTTACCGTCTGATACGTGGGAATATGTGATGTAAAGTGCTTAATATTGCTGACTTGTTTTATTTACATGGTAATATACGACCTGGAAATACAACTATTTCGCTCTTTTTTTGTGCTTTAAAATTGTTTTTTTGACTTCATCGTATTTTTAGTTAAGATAAGTATGCTATATAGCTTCATATAAATTATTTTTTCAAAATTGACAACATTGAAAATGTCTCATCCCAAGGGGTCCCTTTAACACAAATCAATCAAAATATAAACATGATAAACTTCTGTATGAATTTCCAGGTTATTCAGCATTCTGCCTGACTACGTGTACGGTGTAGGCCCAGGGTAGGCTAGACAGAAATTCCGTCTCTAGCGTAAATTTAGAGTGAAAAGCCATGAGAGGACTGTTGCACAGGTTAAGGGTAGGCCTACACACTAGCACCACAGAGACAACACACGTGTTATGTGGTGCCACATACGTTATTGGCTAGGCAGAGGCCAATTGTTGTATACACCCTCTCGTGAATACTGAGCGCCCCACATGTGTTTATTCATAGATATATCTATGTGTTTATTATTATTATGTAGGCTGCTGCCAATTGTATCATCCCCTCAGGTTAACATTGAGCTCTCTGGTCCTGAGGTCCATCCGCCTAAAAATCTTTAAAAAAAACATTTTATCTTTCTCTTATTTTCATTGAAAAAGCTAAGATTTATTTTAACTTTTCTGAAGATAAAAGATAGTTAGGATCATCTTAAAATTTGTGGATTCTTAGTGGGATCAGCCCGGGTTTCCTGGAGTATTTTGTGTTTTGGGAGGAATTGAGGAGCGAAGCCACTGACCTGTATATACACTGGATTGGACACGAGGCTGATTCACGCGGTACCAGAGCGAGGCCATATTACTGAGGACATGTGTTGACCTAAGTCTTACATAACATAGAGACTTCACCCACCGATTCCGTAGTCTCTCGTTAATAACTTCATTTGTGAAAATGTTAATAAAAAATCATGACATGCTTGCCAAATACTAATATTAATGGAAAATAATGCAAAAACAACATAATTTGGGGGGCTCTGATATCTGAAGCGGTTACCAATTGAAAAGTTGGTGTATCCTGTCAGGTTCAATCTCATGTGGAACGACGTCATCATATCACGTGACCTGCCGGCAAACGTCATCAAACCACGTGACCTGCCGGTATTGATCAACAACAACACGTGCTATCACCTGTCGTCTGTACCGTCATACTCATATTAAGGGTCTAAATAAAGATGATGATGTAGCCTAGCTAGGGCCTAATGTCAACAGTATAGTCTACTCTAGTCTAGGCCTATAATTAAATTGATAGGCCTATATCATGTAGACTGTAGTCTAGTCTAGGCCCACTAAATACTATCAGGTGCAGCGCTGCAGGCCCGCCACTCACTCAGTCACTGCATGACAATGACCATGGTGACAGTGACGTACTCTGACACAGTGACAGTCTCTGTTCACGACTGTGAAAGTGTGAGTATCAGGGCTTGGCTGACATCCCAACATCAAAAGAGCACTGGGTCAATGTATCGTGCTCACTGGGATGCTGCCACCCCCCCCCCCCCCACCCCACCTTATAGCACTGCCACTGTAGGCCTAACGTTAGGCTACACAATCAACCTTTAAATCCAGTTCTTACAACTACAAGTAGTCTAGTTGACTAGGCCAACTGTGAAGTGCTAAATTTATTATTTTTGTCGCTTCTATGCGCTATAGCCTAATATTAAATGACTACTTTCGCCTTTTTTGTTGCGATATATAACTATATGATTGAAGCGACACAATCAGGCTGGGACCATAAAAAAACAGTAATTTTATTTCGGCTCCTTCATATGTCCATAATATATGTCAACATGTCCATAGACTAGAATTTTGTAAGATTTTAAAATTTAGTGTTGCACATTTACTAGTTAAGTCAGAAATAAGGACATAATTTAATTTTGGACATGCATGTCCAAAATAAAAAAATACGGGAATAACTGATAAATGCCATGGGGCTTTCGGCACACCTGCTACATTGCCACAGCAGCCAAAAATTTAAAAGACCCCCGTAATTCTAGTTTATAGACACATCTTATGGCATCCGAAAAAAAGCCGAAATAAAAAAATACTGATTTATTTTTAATTTAAATTGTGTCGCTTTAGACTTACTAAAAATGAGAACGTTTTATTAAAATTGATAAAATCAAGATGGCTGCCATAACCTCATTTTCGGTTGCACATGAAAATAAACAATGCCAATAGACTTGCAGACCCCGCAAACCTATATAGGCCTGCCGGATTTCTAGGCACTATTGTGAATTAAAACAAAAAAAGACTACATAAGTCCAGGATGCAAGACAACTAGGTCTAAGAAGCTCAGTCTAAGAGTAAGATAAGAACTAGACAGTCTGTCAGAGATTGCAAACCTCCATTGAAATAAAGATTCTAATCAGTATCCCAGTAATGGTCTACCTATCTATAAATTTTGTTTTATAGTAATGGACTAGCATCTAACACAGTTTGCAAAATATTGGGCATGTGAAAGTAAATAATGGCCGATAGAGGGCCATTTTGAATTTGATCCAGTCAATTTTTTCAAGATGCATCCTCTCCTGAAATTTCACATTTTGTTTTATAGTAATGGTCCAGCTATCTAACACGGTTTACCAAATATCAGCAATGTTAAAGTAAATGGTGGCCGATAGGCAGCCATTTTGAATTCGATTAAGTCGAAAGTTTTTAAAAGGCATCCTCTCCCGAAACATCACATTTTGTTTTATAGTAATGGTCTAGCTATCAAGCACGGTTTACCTGATATCAGGCCTATCGAGGTAAATAAAGCTGATTATCGGCCATTTTGAATTCATAATTTAAACATTTTCAGGGTGCATCCTCCCCCAAAACTCACATTTTGTTTTACAGTAATGGTCTAGCCATCTAGCATGGTTTACCAAATTACGTGAAAGTGAATAATGGCCGATTGGCGGCCATTTTTAACTTGGTCGAGTTGAATTTTTTCAAAATGCATTCTCTCCTGAAACCTTACAATTTGTTTTATAGTAATGGTGTAGATATCTTGAGCGGTTTCCATGATATTCCGCAATATCAGGCCTGCATGTCGAGGTGAATAATGGCAGATAGGCGGCCATTTTTAATTTTATCAACTTGAAATTTTTCAAGATGCATCCTCTCCTGAAACCTCACAATTTGTTTTATAGTAATGGTGTAGCTATCTTGAGCGGTTTTCATGATATTGCGCAAAATCTTTCAGTCGGATCTACCGATAATAAATTAGGTCAAAATGCTGGGTCAACTTCAAGGTCAAGGTCCAAAAACCTGAAAAGGCACAACTAGGGACTTTAGAGAACATATATGTGCAATATGACTGTCATCGGCCCAGTACTTTTCGAGATCTGCTCCGGAAACGAAGTGTGCGTCAAAACGTCTAAATAGGTCATAGTTCTGAACCAAAACTAGGTCAAAGTTCATATACCCCAAAAAGCACAACTAGACCCCCTAGGGGTGTTGTGTGTAAAATTTGTAAACAATCGGACAAGTACTTTTAGAGATGTGCTCCGTAAACGAATTGTTCACGGACGGCCCAACGCGGTAACATCATCATTTTCTCCTCTGCGACCTTGCGTAGTGGATTCAGATTAAAAATATTTTAACCTGTCCATTATCCACCTGGAAGTAACACACATACCAAAAATTGTTATCCTAGCTTATTTTCTTACAAAGTTATAGGCAAAAGAAGAGATAAAAAAAGACGGAGGCGGAATCCATAGCTCCCTTCGTCTCACCTACGGTGATGGCGGGAGCTAAAAATAGTCGCCAGCTGCTGGCCATTTTGATTATCGGTGGAGAGCTGAAAATCTAATAAGGGCATGTTCATAGGCCTACTCATAGGTAAACTCAAATAAAAAATTGGAGAGATACAATAATTATTTTTCAACTTTTAATCGGGTAAACAAAGAATTTATAAATTAATAAAACTAAAATGGGCGCCATAGCCTCGTTTTCGGTGAAACCATGAAAACGGACAATGCCAAAAGATTCGCAGACCCCGGAAACCTACATATACCAGGTTTCAAGGGAATTTTAAAAAAAATCAGTCGCGAACTTGCGGCTATTTTGATTATTGATGAAAAGGAAAATCTAATCAGGTCATCTATCAGTGTCTATATACTCATGGGTGACTTCACATAAACAATTGAAGATATCTTATAATTATTTTTCAAGCTATCGCGGTAACAAGATTTTTTTAATCTTTGACCTTGAGTTTGACTTTCACCTTGAATAAAAAAAATTGCCGGAGGGGTTGAATTTTTGTTTAAATTGTGAATTCAATTTGTGTATTTTTTCAGGAAGGAAATATATTTTTATTACAATAATACATATGACATAAAAGACAAAAGTGACAAAATAACAGCAACTGCATCTTATTTATTTGTCATATCAGTAGGCCTACATATATTCCAGAGCAATGAAATAAATGGCAAAAACACAATGAAATTGATTTATATTTACATAGTCTATCTATTTTCCTTACAACAGTCTGTAATGGACCAGTCAACAATAGTTCATGATTATATATACAAACACTACACTTAAAAATATTATTTCATGAATTATAAATGGGGGGGCTAACTGGAAACTAACAAGATATCCTGTTTTTTCTGTATATATAACGTACTGTAACGATGATCCCATTCAGTTTCAATGTTGTATCAATGTGGATTATACACACACATAAGTAGGGCAATATCTGTAAGAATATAAATGCAGATATAAATGTATGTGAACAATTAATACAGTTTTTCTTTCCAAATGTATTACGTACATTTTAGATTTTGTATCACATTCAGTACATGATATATAATGCCATAGGAGTTATTTATTTTAATTGTATTTATTACACAATACCAATAAAAACAATAACTATGTTAACCATATGACACATATGTTACATTGGTATGGATGGCTGTTGTTACCATGCATGGCTTGTGTTGCTGCTGTCAGCCCTGCCTAATAGGCCTACCAGCTCAGTAGATGAACCCTTGTGCTGCTGGGACTGTATATATATATATATATATATATATATGTGTTTTCCTGTAGATTGAGACCAAATCAAATCTAACTAAATGGATAAAACAATTTGTAATAGATGCTCAATTGACATGGTAATCACATAATTACTTTACAGATGATTATTTTTCAGAAATACGCATATTTTTTTGTGATTTGAAGCTGGGATGTGCATTAGCAATTTCAGCTTCAAGTGAATGAAAAATGGGATCAAAAAATTTAGCAGGACAAGGGTTACGAAAATAAATTTATATCATTTTTTATGACCCTGAATTTATTATTATAATTATTATTGTATTTTTTTAGACGCTTGTATCCAGCTGCACTAAGCCGATCACAGCGCTTTAACATAATAATAAGTCATGCATGCTGAAAGTTTCATTATGTAATTAGAAATATTTGATGTGGTTCACAAATGTATATTGCTCTTAACCCTGAGTGACAGTGTGGGAACTGTCTATTTAGAAGTCAAAATTTAAAAAATTATAATGGTCATAGACCCATAAAATTGGAAATCAAATAGAGCAGAAAAAGCTATAAGCCATTATGCATGATGACTTCAAATTGAAAAATAAGCCTTTGGTGTCCATGGTAATGTAAGTTAAAATTAAATAAGGTTAATATGATTGATGCAGCTTGCCAGGCAAAATGTTATACAAAATATTTCAGTGTAGAAAAAAGGTTTTATGATGTAGCAAATATTATAAAAGATATATGAAATATAAATGGAAAATCACAGGTTTAAGAAAAATTATACCTGCACACCTGGTTTAAAATTTTCTTTAAATTTTGATGTTTAAGTTACAAATCCAAAGTTTACATTATAGGCCTATTTCACTATTTGTACCTGACATAAGAGTCTATTAATTATACTTACCCACCATAAATTTCTCAAAATATGTCTTTAGTCTACATAACAGTAATTAGATATGTGCACACCAACCTCTCAAACATGTATAATACTTTATCCGCATGGAATCATGGATTTGATGTACTTTATTATTTTTCACACTCTAATAAATGTCCACCGCCCTGATTTGAAACAGAAACCCACAATCATGTAGACCTACACTATCTGATCATTAAAGACTACTGTAATATCATGAATATAAAGTGTCCATCTCCCTTGTAGTCTGAGGGATTATTGTAACTAATTATAATGAATGAATGTGGCTTAGTTATACCTTAAGTTACCTAATTTTGATTATTTTCATTTTTCTTCATCAGCTTACTTCTGGGTCAGCAGGCAACTTCACTTCAAATATATAATGCATTGATCCAGAATGCGATCATTCCAGTACCTGAAACAATATTTTAAACTAGAATTTTAGTGTAAAATCATGAGGATCATGATAAAAAAATTGTTTAATGCCATGAACATGATGAATAATATATAGCAACCATCACCCAAATATATGTTTATTTTGAAATGTTGTTGTTTTCATTCTAAAACATCAGCCTCACATATATTACATAGAACATGAGCTGTTCTATTGCAAAAAGTGCACAAAATGATGCTATAAAAAAATTTGTGATCAATGGTGGGTCTGCATTATAAATGTTTTGAGATCCATGACATTTAAATTAGAGACTACCATGCTTTTAATCTGATCATAAATGCCATCAATTATAAAAAATGTAATAAAAGGGATGTACAGGTACTGTATTTATTCTAGAATACCAACTGATATCAGAGGAGGGGGATTCTGGATACTCCCCTGAATGTGCATGTACACCTCAACAGGCATGGATCCACAACAGGGAACAATTTGCTCAGTATTAAATATGTAGCAAAATGTTATGGGGTTATTCCATGTGAAAACACCTAAATTAAAGTTTCCCATTTTGGCAGAGTGCCCCCCCCCCTTCCCACAATTGCAAACACATTTTCCAGCTGCAAATTACATTCATGAGAATAGAAATTCACAAATGGAATTATTTTATAATAATAATAAAAGGTTCTTTGATAACGCACATATCCCACAGGGTGGATCAAGGCGATGTACAATGAAATAAATTAACATTGCAACATTGTTTATCATTGAGCATAGAAATATACACTATTAAAATATTTTTTATTGAATATTTAATAGCCCTCTCTCTCTACACATCATCACATGCATATTATATGTGACCTGCCAAATTAATTTTATGATTATAAATACAGTTACCGTATAGGGGTATATCTGAATTGAAACACAGTATTAAAAATTTCATTTACCATGTCAAACCGAATTTTTTCAAAAATTATTGCCGCTAGGCCTAATGAGAGAGAAAGGACACAAAATGAACAAAAAAAAATTTTTTTGAAATTTTTCAACATATATGCCCCCATATAGGTATAGTCAAGATCATATTAGATAATATTCACGAGGTTTTAATTTTTGTGAATTTCGCAAGGACAATTAAATTCGCAAATTTATATTATAGTATAGCGCTACTATTATCTAAATTGATAATTCAGGAATTCTAGACTTCACGAAAAGTCACCAAAATCACAAATTCACAAAAATCTAAACACGCAAAAAAATTACCAGATTTACAGTAGGCCTATATAGACTCTGATAGACTCTGATATAGACTCTGATATATTATACTAAGTTTTAATAAAAAAAAATGATGCACCCCGTGGCTACCGGGCAAGACACGGTGGCGGATCCATTAGAGAAGGTAATTATACCGAGGGTGGGGGGGGGGGGGGTGGAAGTGGCAGAATACTTCAATAGGAATTCCCCACAAAAAAAATTCTCATATGGCTATGAGTGTGACCCCTGGATCCGCCTAGCCAGCAATCTGATGTACCATGGCATGGATAGGGCAGGAAGGTAGCAATTGTAGGTCTATGCATGATGCCCATGCCAGGCCTCGGGGTCATTAGGGAGCTCTTGTTATATTGATTATTTTATCATTGACATAGGCCTAATATTGTCCATAGACTATAACTGGAGGTTAAATTTAAGCCTAGCCCTAGGCCTACACTACAGAGTGTAATTGTGAGTCCAAACTGGCCAAAAAATAATCAGAATCATGAGAATAAATGTAGGCCTACAGTGTCAAGCGCGTTTCCAGAGGGGGGTAGGGTGCGCACGCCCACCCCTTTTTGCCTAAAATTCTTTAAAAAGTCCCCTCACTTGGCCAAAAAAGTATTGGGAGCGAGCCCCCGAAGGCGAAGCCACTGGGCCCCCTCCTTTTTCAAATCCTGGATCCGCCCGAGTGTCAGTAACTAGGCAAGTACATGAGGTAGTACTAGTAATTACTACTACTAGTATGTGATAATATGATCAAAATGGCAAGAGAAAGACTAACGTTAGGCCTATAAGTCGAAGTGACCAGCATATTCATCTCACACATTCACCTGTCACTCACTCACTCAGTCTCTGTGTCACCTGTCATGCCTGTGCAAGCGGGTTGACCGGCACATTTAATCATCTATTGTGTTCTTTAAGTTATATTTTAGCAAGATTTTATCAACTATGTATGAATAAAAATATCCTATTAACAATGCGTAGCACTTGACATGACTTGGAAAAGAATAAGTTTACCTTTTCTCCTACGGAAAGCACATTTCTGTGATCAATCACCTGCCCATCTCCAATGTAAACAACCCGGCATCAGTCATGTGATGTCCTAGCCAAGATGGCGGCGTCGCTGACTGCTTCGGCCAGTGCTCGATAGAAGGCGTGTCCTGTCTAGTTAATCTATATATGTCTATGAGCGAAGCGAGCATTTTTTTGTTGGGGCAAGGAATATAGAATTCCTTGGTTGGGGAGTGGCCAGTTTTAAGGGGGGGGGGGTCTCCCCCAACCTCGAAAAGGGCCTCTAAGAAACCCTGGCCGGATGGACCCTGTTCGCGTGGAACAAACTGGCGTGGGCCTACTACACACGTTATCCTGTTTGGTGGAACGTTTGTTTTCGTATTTTGAGTAGTTTAAGTAGGTTTTTCAGAAGTAAGCTGTAGACCGTTTGATATGTAATAATATTCTGAGACGAATTTTTTTCATATTTAATCAATCAATCAATCAATCAATCAATCAATCAATCAATTAATCAATTAATCAATCAATCAATCAATCAATCAATCAATCAATCAATCAATCAATCAATCAATCAATTCGGTAATTTATATCGCGTCTAAATCTTCAGAGATACGAGCTCAGAGGCGCAGAATACAATTCTCAGTCAATTCTCATCAATTTTCATGAAAATAGCGGTGATCGCATGGTAATAATAGGCCCGGGTGCCAGTCACTTCGACACAAACAATTTCGACACAGTGCCATTTCGACACAGAAACGTGTTTTTGTCCAAAAATGTAGGAGTCATTTCGACACAGGTTTGTACGTTTCGACAAACTTTTTGAAAATGTCATTTTTGTGTTTCCATCCAGGCTGACATTCCGTGGACTTTGTCTTAGTTGATTTAAAAATACCACAAACCCATCTAATTTGCATAAATTTACATAAATTAACATAAATTAGCATATTTGAAGCCACTAATCCTAAAAATGCTTTAACTTTTTAAGCAAGTCACTCACAGAGGTGTTTCGGGTGTCTATACCCATGTTTTCCACACCAAGGTAGTCGTTTCACTACATTTTGAAGACCACAGGACAATCAAATTGGCATAAATTAACATATTTTAAGCCAAAAAAACTATAAAATGCTCTAATTTTTCACCCAAGTCACCCACCGAGGTGTTTTTGGTGTCTATACTAAGGTTTTTCACCCCATGGAAGTCGTTTCCCTAACTTTTGAAGACCACAAGACAACCTAATTTGCATTAATTAACATAAATTAACATTTTGAAAGCCAAGAAATATGAAATCCTCTAACTTTTCAACCAAGTCACCCACAGAGGTGTTGTTGGTGTCTATACTAAGGTTTTTCACCCCTTGGAAGTCGTATCACTAACTTTTGAAGACCTCAGACCAACCTCATTTGCATAAATTAACATAAATTAACATAATTGAAGCCGAAAAAATATAAAATGTTCTAACTTTACGACAAAACCACTAATAGCGGTGTTTTTGGTGTCTATACCCAGTTTTTTCACCCCATGGAAGTCATTTCACTAACTTTTGAAGACCACAGGACAACCTAATTAGCATAAATTAACATAAATTAACATGTTTAAAGCTAAAAAATATAAAATGCTCTAACTTTTCAACCATGTCACCCACCGAGGTGTTTTTGGTGTCTACACTAAGTTTTTTCACCCCATGGAAGTCGTTTCACTAACTTTTGAAGAATACAAGACAACCTAATTAACATAAATTAACATAAATTAACATATTTTAAGCCAAAAAACATAAAATGCTCTAACTTTTCAACCAAGTCACCCACCGAGGTGTTTTTGGTGTCTATACTAAGGTTTTTCACCCAATGGAAATAGTTCCACTAACTTTTGAAGACCACAGGACAACCTAATTTGCTTAAATTAACATACATTAACATATTTTAAGCCAAAAAACTATAAAATGCTCTAACTTTTCAACCAAATCTCAAACCGAGATGTTTTTGGTGTCTATACTCAGGGTTTTCACCACATGGAAGTCGTTTCACTAAGTTTTGAAGACCACAGGACAACCTAATTTGCATAAATTAACATAAATTAACATATTTTAAGCCAAAAACTATAAAATCCTCTTAACTTTTCAACCAAGTCACCCACAGAGATGTTTTTGGTGTCTATACTAAGGTTTTTCGCCCCATGGAAGTCGTTTCACTAATTTTTGAAGACCACAGGACAACCTAATTTGCATAAATTAACATAAAAATAACATATTTTAAGCCAACCAACTATAAAATGCTCTAACTTTTCAACCAAGTCACCCACAGGGGTGTGTTTGGTGCCTATACTCAGGTTTTTCACCCCGTGGAAATCGGTTCACCACATTTTGAAGTCAACTGATCAACCTCATTTGCATAAATTAGCATAAATTAACATAATTAAAGCCTCAAAACTATAACATCCTCTAACTTTTCAACCAGATAACACGTAGAGGTGTTTTAGTGGCTATATCCTAGGTTATCACCCCATGGGCATCTAGGTCAAATCACTCATTAAGTTTTGGCTATCACCCCCGCTTTATCCTTAGCTACCACTTTTGGGAGGAAAGGGTGGTTAAAAATTGATATGTTGTTGCTGGCGATTGGATGGAGGTCGCCGAATTTTAAAAAGTGTTTTTATTTTTTCCTCCGATGCTACATACAAATTTTATGAATGTAGAACAAATAGCTAATAAGTTATGGTAAGTATCACTATTTTATCCTATTGACCACTTTTAGGGGTGAAGGGGTGGCGGAAATTCATACAAATAATTTTAATGGATTCCACAGGTGCTAAAACATATGTTTAGATACAAATTGTATGCATTTACATAGTTTTAAATGTATCGGTAATACAATATTTCCTGTTATTTTGTTTTCTAGTTCAAAGCGACACAATCAGGCTAAAATCATCAAAAAAAAAGTAATTTTTTTTAGCTTTTTTTCGGACATGCATGTACAAAATAAGAAATGCGGGAATGTCGTCTCTATATCTCGTTTTGTTTGGCCAACGTATGAGTAATTCAGCAACCATGATTAAAACAATTTGAATCAAATTCTCGTGTTTTCACGCGGACGTTAAGAAAAACTACGAGATTTTTTAGCCAATCACGTCATTTATGCAGTGGTGACACGTGATTGGACGGGACAATTGAGGAACTTCCAATCAAATCCCATAGTTGATCATTCTGACGTCACTGTAGATTAATATGCATGAACAGGTCTCCTTCTTAGAGAGTAACAGGGCCCGCTATCTGCCCTACTATGAGTTAATATTGGGCCAACGTTGCCAACATTTGAACAAAAACATCGAGCCAGTCAGCGGTGTACCACAGCGTACTGCTTGTTGAAACTGGCCTGTATCAGAAAAGAGCCACCGGATAATAATATCATCATCATATAGACCCAATTATTAGTGTAGGCCTACTCCGGACTCTAACCAATCAGACACGTTATTCAGTCACGTTACCTACTGAGGAAACGTGGAGTGGGCGTGGTTTGGAGTGGAAAAGAATACCGGTGTAAAGTCCGAAAATATACCCTTCCAAGATTTTACTCGGGTGGCTTTTGGGCGCCCCAGTAGATCCTGAACTATACCCCCGGGGTAGATTACGGTGGCTCCCAGAATCTACCCCTCCCTCTCAGGATCTACCCCCCCCCCCCATTATTGGGATAATGTGAAGTGTATTTGGCTCCCAGACTCTGTCCGTCAATCCCAGAAAATACCACCCTTTTCAACAACTATATATGACCCTCCCAGCATCTACCCCTCCCAGAATTTACACCCCCTTCCTCTCAGAATATATCTCTCTTCCCCTTTTCCCCTCCCCCTTTCTAACTATAATATGGTAATTTCCTAGAATCTACCCATCAGTCACTGAATATGTCCCCTCTTTGTAGAAACTATGTGTATATCTACCACTCGCTCCCAGAACTGAAAAATATTCTGGGATCGCATAATCGTATAGTTGTTGATACATGGAAGCAGACGACATCGGAGCTTATCGAACTTGCAAAATACATTGAAGCAACTTGGTTGCTTAGTCGAACGTGGTCACCCGATAGATGGTCTGTCTTCGGACAGAGTGTCCGCACAAACAACGATGTGGAGGGGTGGCACAACCGACTAAAAAATCGTGCCCATAGGAATATGCCGTTTTACAGGCTGATCGAAACGCTGGAGAGAGAATCCAGATGGACATCTCTCTCCTGTCGTTCGGTCAGCGAGTCTAAACTGTGCCGACACCAACGCCAAAAATATCGACGCCAACAAGGGCAGTAGGCCTACTGTGATTTGTGGCGTCGATATGACGACGGGGAGATCGGTGTAATGAATCTGTTAAGAGCGTGTGCTCTCATCAACGGGCCACGCATTTAAAACAAACGTGAAACGATACAGTCCAGTACTGTACAGTTTGTACATTTCCTATGCATATATAAACGATTTTAGGCGCAGCATAACCTTACAATGACCTTGCATTTACGACATTTCAAGAATTCAATATGTAAATTTCTGCTAATTAATTGGAGGAAAAGAAAAATCAAAAGAGTTACTTGAGAAAGTGATTAAAACAAATTGCAATCATTTCAGCTTTATATATGATAGCACCAAAAACGATTTTTTTCATAAAATGTATTGTCAATTCAGAAATATGTATTTTTTCTGTGGATGCACCAATTCACAGATTTTGCATTTCCTTCAATTTCAAAACTTTTTGGATTAGATTTATTAGCTGGTGGAATGTATTTGATGAAGAAACTTATTTGATTTAACAAATGAAAACATATTTTTTTTCTATCGTTCTAATAACATTTATATGAATAATTGCACTTTACAACCTAAAATTATCCTTAAAGAATTACTGAAACCTAAAGGAGTTTAATTCGAGTTTAAAATGAATAAAATATATTTACACGATGAAGTTGCTAGAATCCGTTGGTTTGTTAATTATTGGCTGCTACATATTTTTAAATTTGAATATGATTTGATGTAAGAATATGATGTTTGAATATGATTTGATGTAAGAAGTATGGTTGACGTGTTTATACACACGTGTCGTCTGTGGCGACTTCCCACTTCTAATTTGAATTGTAGGTTATGTGTCGAATAATATATGATCTGAATAAAAAAACATGTTTTGAAAACAGCGACATTGGTTACACTGTACATGTATAATAGTTGTATCTATCCGTGTATTAATCATTGCATTGTCGTATAGGTGTAGGTATTGGGTGGAGATAAGCACCATGAACAGCTGTGTGAGTAATTTACTTGAAAAGTTAGAGCATTTTATAGTTTTTGGCTTTCAATATGGTAATTTATGGTAATTTATGCAAATTAGGTTTTCTTGTGGTCTTCAAAAGTTAGTGAAACGACTTCCATGGGGTGAAAAACCTTAGTATAGACACCAAAAACACTTCGGTGGGTGACTTGGTTGAAAAGTTAGAGCATTTTATATTTTTAGCTTCAAATATGTTAATTTATGTTAATTTATGCAAATTAGGTTGTCCTGTGGTCTTTAAAAGTTGGTGAAACGACTTCCATGGGGTGAAAAACCTTAGTATAGACACCAAAAACACCTCGGTGGGTGATTTGGTTGAAAAGTTGAAGGATTTTTTATTTTTTGGCTTAAAATATGTTAATTTGTGTTAATTTATGCAAATTAAGTTGTCTAGTGGTCGTCAAAAGCTAGTGAAACGACTTCCATGGGGTGAAAAACCTGGGTATAGACACCAAAAACACCGTTATTGGTGATTTTGTCGAAAAGTTAGGACATTTTGTATGTTTTTGACCTGGCATATGCGCATTTTTAGCGATAATTATGTTAATTTATGCTAATTTATCCAAATTAGATGAATGTATGGAATTTTTAAATCAACTAAGACAAAGTCCATGTAATGAAACCCCATAAATAAACACAAATATGCATTTGTGAGAAAGTGTGTCGAAACGTCCAAAGCTGTGTCGAAATGACTCACTTTTTGGACTGTTTCTGTGTCGAAGTGTCTCTTCTGTGTCGAAATGGCACTGTGTCGAAATTGCACTGTGTCGAAATGACTGGCATCCATAGGCCCTATGTATACTGAACATCTGTTTCACCATCATTTTTGTACACTCATTCCCCAGTCTTCAAATGCAGTAGGCCTACACTTTATGCTACCCAGCAACCAAATGGCATCTTCATCTATCAAGTTGTCTGGTACCGGCAGCCTCCTTGATATCAGTATAAGTGCTATGTGTATACGACCCACCTCCTCCCTGGCCAACTTCCACACTGCAGACAGTAAATGGGTAACGTCATAATGAATATTCATGTTGCTCGCACCCCTCCATTTTGTACAGATCCAACGCACACCTGTTGTCAAGGTCAGACCAGTGGTCTGACTGTCAGACAGGATGCGGCAAGATGCCAAATGGGGGATTTGAGTCTGCTTAAAACTCCTTTTCTAGTTAATTCATTGTATAAGCCTACTCGGTAATTATTAGGCCTATCTCATTTCAAGGAAAACGACAGTTTGTGTACCAAATCACTGTTTAAAGCCTAAACCCATTTAACACGGTCGACGGTATCAATAATATTACACCAAGATTATGATGATTTAGTAGAAAACATTTCACCAAATAATAAACATTTGAAAGGTTTGAACTAGAACGTATATCTTTGAAACTAAAGTAGGTTATATCTAAGGAAACTAGTGAATCTACAATGTTTCACACCACGGAGGGATCAAGGCGTTGGCACATACATTTATAATCACCTCCGCCAGGTAGGTTATGTTCCTGGTCTTATTGGTCTGTCTGTTTGTCTGTCTGTCTGTGGGATTACTTAAACGTAATGAACGGATTTGCATGATTCATTTTACCAGAGGTGTACTCGGGCAGTCAATGGATTTGCATGATTTTTTTACTAGAGGTGTCTCGGACCGGGCATGATCCGGATTACGATCCGGAACGTAGGCCTATATCCAGATCATGGATCCAGATTTCAAATTCGGATTTACGATCCGAATCCGATGCGCATCGCACGGATTTGCACAAAAGAGAGGTGTGTCGCGGGCTAAGGACCAATCCATTAAATTTGAAGGATGATCCGTCTGACTGACTCACTGTCTAGTTTGTAATTCAGGTCATGACACAACATCCAGCGCCATCTCGTGGGCTCTGCATACACTGGCACAGCATCCTGAATATCAACAGAAATGTTACGAGGAGATTTCAGCTGTTCTGACGGGAAGGAGTTCACCTGATATTGAATTGTGAGTTGTATATGCTATCAAATTGAAAACTTCCTATTAAAAGATGTATATATATGTACTTTGCTCTGTAAGGCCAATAAGCAGCATTGGAAGTATACTTCCATGGAAAGTAATTAAAAGATGTATATATATATGGGTGAAACCAAAAATTGGGGTAACTTTGTAGCATCAAAAATGGCAGTGAGGGGACCATCAAAGATGAGGAAAACCACTTGATGGGTTTGGTGCACTGATCCCAATAGAGCATAAAAAAGTCACTGGCTGCGCTAGAATTTTTTTTTTTGCTTTAAAAATATCATTTTTAAAAAAAATTCAGCATTCCACTTACTACTCCGTTACCAAATCCAATCCATTTCAACATTGATGTTACTTTGTTTAGCTTGACATCACACTTTTAAACGTGATATCCTTATTGAAGCATAATACTAAACAATCGTATCTCAAAACTGCTCAAATTTGACGGGATAAACAAAAATCCTTATTTCAACTCCGTTACCAAGCCAAAAAATACTCAACTCCGTTACCAAATGCTTGGCTCGACATAAATATAAACTGTATATTCTCTTATCATAACATCGATCATAAATGGGTGCTCTATTTATATAGGGATAACGAGCCATGTTTTAACCCGTTTGTGACGAGCCCTCCGGAGATCTCCGTGATTTAGGGAGTCCATTCAGATACGAGCCCCGGAGATCTCCGGGTCTGATTGCACGGGATAACTATGACGTCATAGAATAATCTCGTTTCAGAACCAAAGCAGTAGCATAATAATCTCGTGTTCAACGGGTTAAAAGACTATATCATCAATCATTATGACTATAAAACCCATAAAATTTGGTAATTCACTACTCCGTTCCCTTTTCTTGGTAACGGAGTAGAGTGGAACGGAGTAGTAAAATTAAAAGTATTCTTTGGATTAATGAAAATATATGGGCAATAATTCAAAGATATATCATACGGGTGGAAATAGTCCCCATAGCAACATGTTCTAGGCATGCAAGCATAAAACCAACTCGTTTTTTGACCCACAACGATAGGAAGGGAGTAGTAAAAACAAAAGTATATTTTCTAACGTTTTGGTAATACCTGTTTGGAATAACTTGTTACTCAACTATATTAATTCTTTCAAGGTGAAAAACTGGTATAAGGCCCTTCAGTGTGTCAAACTACACTTGATATAATTTTAGTTCATGATTATTCACTTGATGGGGCATGCTACAATGATGGTAACGGAGTAGAGTGGAAATGTGGTGACATGTATATTCATCAAAATTATATATATCGATATCAATTTTGGATCGAATTGTGATCATTTTCCACGTTTTCATGACATAGAGCTCTTATAAAACCATATATTTATAAAAAATTTTAACAAATAATCTAAACATTAATAAGTAATAATGCTTAAACGTGAAGTTGAACCATTTATTTCTAATATTTTCATATTTAATTCAAAATGCGGACCTTTTAAGTCCTGAGGACACTAATTTTATGTAAAATTACCCCAATTTTTTGTTTTACCCATATGTACTCTGCTCTGTAAGGCAAATAGGCCGTATATACTTTCATGGAAAGTAATCAACAGAATCACTTCAAATATTCACACAGTAATAAATATATTGATGATGTAACCTATGTTATGACTTCCGGGTAGTTATGTCATTTATCTGCATCAATCAGGTAGGGCCTAGCCTATAGGCAGGATCTACATGTGAACTAGGGATTTTCGTAGTGCTCTGACACATTTAGTCCATTTTCAAAGGCGTATAATTCGTTGATTTTTCGATATTTTCAAAATCTGCAGGAGGTACCATGATCACACTTCTAAGCTTTTTATAATGTTTTTATCTTTTACAGTTTTTGTTTCAATTAGATTTGAAGACAATAATAGGGGGTTTAATTCGGTTCAAATGGTGTATGATTGCCTTACATGTCGACTGATATCCCCATTCATTGCTTGGAATCATTCCAGTAAATAGGCGTAATGTGTGTGAGCGGACTGGCGACTCTGCACCCTTTACGTGTTACATTTGACAATTAAAATACACTTACCCGAATGATATGACAATTAAAATACACTTACCCAATGATGTTTCAATGCCCGGGCAGTATCACAGACGATGGCCCAGCATTGCTCCAATGCAGGGTATTTCTAGGCAATCTGTTATAATTCAAAATAACTAGCAAAACTGCTTAAAATCCAAATTGACCAACAAAATTAATATTGATCGACCGTCAAAAAAAAACCACACAATACTTTAGTGTGAGGAGCGCGCAGTAAATTAATAGCTACAAATCTAGTAGACTAATTGAGTAATGCAATAACAATACATGCTGTCTCAGCCAAAACGTACCAAACCAATGACTGTATTACCTCCAAAACGTTTCTATAAAAATTGTATTGAAAATGTTGTGTACAATATTCCAGAACCATAGGCCTACTTGTAAAAATGTGAGAATGACAAAATATTAGTAAACGACTTGGGTATGCCTAGCCTTCTATGAAGTTGCCCAGAGAGGACCACGAGGTGACACCCATCCCCCCATCCTAAATGAAAAATGCCCTGTTCTTTTTGCTCTTTAGTGATCGTTAATAAAATTAGTCTCAACACTATGAAAACACATCCATCAAATTGAGCAGCTTCAAACTCCAAAGTGGAGAGCCCCTTGACTAGGCTAGCACGATAGTGCTACTTGGGTTATCCAAAGAAAATAAATATGTTTATTACAAAACACAAAAAGGTTAAGTTGAAAGGAGTCATGTGATTGCTGGATACGGGACAGTCACCAGTTAGTGTTTAAACAGCAGACGAATATTTAAAAATCTAATTGTAATATTGTGCTCAGTTTTACTTTGCCACGAGTATGCTTCCAGCTGTCAAAAATAAAGGATGTAGACCTGTATTCATCGAAGAAATATTTCAATTTTGTTTTCGTTTATCTTATTTTTCTAGTCTGTAATAACAGACTCTGTGTGCGATACGGAGTCTGTAATCATTGCCATTCGTAACATTGTGCCCCAAAAATCCGGTGCGCGGACGATCGATTGCGCATTAAATATAAACGTCCACGTCCCAGTCTTATATTTAAACCTATATTTACAGGTAGGTTTATTTATTTTCAGTATTGTTTTAGTCATAGCCCACGGGCATATATACACATGTAGGTCACTGTAAATATTTGTGCCCAGATTTCATTTTGAATATTTTTTTCAACCCACCTATCAATATGGGCGCCTGAAAAAAAGAATCATTATAAAATATGTGTCAAGTTTGGAAATCTGTCTTTTTTTCAGTGCTACTTAGAAGATTATTTATAGTATTTTACAAACAAAAAATCTGCCCTAGCAGTCAAACTGTATAGGCCCTAAAACAATTAACTTTTATCTTGTTCTTCCAGTCAGTTATTAAATATAATTATATGTATCCTGTGCTTACTGTTATAATCATTATGGATATCTGGATAACGCCACATTGGTCAACAGTCTCAAGTATTGTGCTTTATTATACATTATTTTAGATTTATTTTAAACACTCAGCCTTGACATTCAAAGTGTCATTATACATATTATTTGGTTTTCCATCAAACATTTAAACATATGTAATATGAGACTAATAATAAATATTTATATTACATACAATATTAAATATCCACAGTATATAGGCCCTATACACTGTAAGCAAACAATTGGTTTTAGCATTCAAAGTGTCATTTTATGTATTTTTTCTTCATAAACATGTAAACATAACATCAATATGAGATTCACATGAAATATTCATAATAAATATAATGATAAATATCTACAGCATGGGTTAACTTTATCATAATAGCCTATTGGAGCAGAGATATCAGTACATTTGAATTTTACCGCAAATTAGAGTTATCGATAAAGGCACGCGCATACTAAATATGTAGTTATGAAAAAAATGGCTCTAGATTTTTTATTACTTTAACTTCCAGTTCCCTGGGGACATAATGGGGACACCTTTTGCGAATTAGCTTGACTCTAAGTAGCACTTAACAAAAATGACAGATTTTCAAACTTGACAAATATTTTATAATGTTTGTATTTTTTAGGCGCCCATATTGATAAAAAAAATTAAAAAATATTAAAAATGAAATCTGGGCACAAATATTTTTCAGTGACCAACATGTGTCTATGGCTGAGGGCTATGAATAAAACAATAGTTAAAATAAGTAAAACTACTACAATTTTGACCTTTTTTTCGAAATGCTGTCAATTTTATTTTGGTGTCTTTCTAAAAAATGGTAAAATAGGTCCTAAGACCTAAAGCGGTAATAAAAATCGCAGTGAAAATCTCTTAGCTTTTGTGAGTACGAGGGCTAGATCTGGCTCTCGGCCTATCTTATTTGAAAAATGCCTTTTACGATGTCAATTAAATCTCCTTTTTTATATGTGTATATTGTCTTTGAAGCAGGTAACCCTCACATTTTTGCACAAAATGACCCGAATCAGTGTTTATTTTCGGAGCACCAGTGATGTTCGCTTGTCACCCGCACTCCGTTGTACATGGGGCCTGTGCAACAGTACTCTGATGGTTCTGTCGCTGAGAGCCTAAATTTACGTTAGAGACGAAATTTCTGTCTAGGCCGTTACACACCAGGATACGATCACCCTTATAAGCTTATTATCCTCACCCAAACTCTGAAATAAAAATCTGTCTCATTCTGGTAAGTCGATCAGCGAATATCATCGGAAATGGGTTCTTTTTTATCATGGTTGGTGATCGCTACAATTTTAAGATAACATTGTAAAACTCTGAGTAATATGCCGAAATACTGTTGTTTGTGGATTTTAACGTGAACAATTAAATTACATTGTATTATTACGCCATAGCCCGATTATATGTTTACACATACAATATATTAGCATACCATGCTGTACAGTGGAAGTCAGTGTGTAGCCTCCCACGATGCTACATGCAAAATCAACTAGAAGAGTCTATTTTTTTTGTAAAAAATATGTCTCCCCTCCAGCAGCGTAACCATAAAGGTTGATAGCAATTAGGTTTTTGTAATTAATGTTACTTAATAGCTCCTCTGGACAGTAGACAGCTAGTAGAGACTATGTATTTTGATGTGATGGAACCCGTTTTTTATATCTACAGCATCTTCCACCGCTGTGTCAAGACTTGCTGCTGGGAAGATGATCTACAGTAACTAAATCGTCTTTAGGCTCAATCAGCTGGGCAGCATTTTTAATCTCTTCACACCCGGTGATGTGCAAAACACAAATGTGGCCTGTCAACACTCCCAGCAAAAACGAGATGTTGACCCAACGCTGGTCCAATTCTGCCCAACGTCTGCGACGCTGGCCCAGCATAAAACCAGCACTGGTTCAACGCCTCGTGTTTCCTGGGCTGCGGGTCAGGCAGTGCAAGCCAACACTGAACCAATGTCTGGTAAATGTTGGGCCAGCGTCGCCGGTGCTGGCTAGTATCCATTCAACTGTAGTCAGAAGGCCTACTTCATGCTGGCTGTAATACCCGCACGATGCTTTGAACAAAAGCTGGGTTAATGTTGGCCCGCCATCTGTGATGCTGGCCCACATGCAGCGTGGCGTCAAACAAGACACAGTAACCCAATACTGGGCTAATGCTGGCTCAGCGTCCTAGATGGTGGGCCAACAATAGCCCGACATTGAGTCAACGTCTCGTGTTTGACCGTCTGCATGATAGACGGAGAGCACAGAACGCACAGACACAAAACTGATGTGACATAAAAATTAGCGGTGAGAAGCAAACCTATATGTCTCCCCTTCTGTGTACAGAGGGGAGACATAATAATATGTGTGGTGTGTGGCTCAGCCAACCTGTCAAACTCCTTAGCGTGTGTTCTGAGTCTCACAGACACAGAATCTCAGAGATGACGATGAGTTGTTGTCTGATGGGTGTTATAGCAGGCCAATATTATTATTATGAATTAGATAAAAAAAAACGATTCATCAGAGAAATAATTCCTTAGCGCTGCGCTGAGACAGTACGGGGTGGCTGTTTGACACTTCCTTTCTGAGACGGTCTGTGACCGGCAACTTCACCTTCTCATATGGTGGGCATATCAAGCACTGTGCATCGCGGTTAACACCCATGCAGCCAACGCAGGGCATAATATAACCATGTGGATATAGTAGGCCTAGGCTACCGTAAGACTCCATTGTGGGCGAATAACAAAACTTGTATTGTTGAATAGGCCTTGGGCTAGTTCCGATTGACAGATTTCAACACCCGCTACATTTTATAGGGCATATTTCTTTAATAGCAGATATCTCCATATTGTTAAAATGACATGTGGATGGTGCGTTTACCAGTGTTTACATCTGAGCTCCGCTGTGTCCAGCTGCTCGCTCGGTTTGCGTACACCACGTTCACGTGACTAAAATTAGCATATGGCGTGTTTACACACAAATTCAAATGGCGACAGTTTGAATATAATTTTGCGATACAATCATTAAAACATGTTATATGAGAGACCTGAATGATGGAGTATGGCCATATATATACGCATCATAATTGAACTGAAAGTCATGTTTTCGAAACTAGGCCTGGATTCTATAATTTTAGGCACCAGTGATGTTATTTTCCTTGATATATGAGATTGTCTGAATATTGTCAAAAAATTAAACACATGTCACCTTAGCTTTGTTTATTGACATGGCGTTGTCAGCAGAGCTTAATTTCAATTTTAAATGCTTATTTTTATCAATTAAAATTTTTCTTACCGTTATGGAGAGACTAATTTACCGTTATGGAGAGACCAATTTATGTTACGGGGTAATCTTCAAACTTAAATTTCTCAGTGACCCTTCTACAAAAGTATACCATATTTAACAAATAGTTCAACATGGCTATTATAATGTTGATCACTCAATTAAGAAATAATCACTTTATGACAATAGCCCTTAAGTAATGAAATAAGAATTACTCTCCGTTACGATTATTGTCGTTATGGAGAGTAATAATAACGAACATTGTCTCTCCATAACGACAATTATTTCTGTTATGGAGTGACAATAAACAAATACTAAATATCGATGCTAACACAATTTAAAAGACAAAAAGAAAAGTTACTATTTCAACAAGTGTCATTTGTTGGTTAAAATACCAAATTCATAGAGGTTTATAGCTATTTTTAAATGAGTAAAAGGGTAATGTGTGACTACTTTTTCTCTCCATAACGTTTTTATCTTTGTTATGGAGAGAAAGAAAATACGCGTTATGGAAAGAAGTTTTTTTGAATAAATCGTGCATAGCATCTATGTATTATGCTATACTATAATTATTTTTGTATTTTTCAAATGAGGTTGTAGTAGGCTTCGAGGTTGTAGGGTGCTTAAAAGTTTTATTGCAGTATTTATGTGTAAAAAATCGCGTTATGGAGAGACGTTGAATTAAAAAACTCACCCAAAGACTTGCACAAACCTTACATTATTTCTAAACAAAAACACATTTATTATACTTTTTTTTCACGATTCACTGCATGAAGGTCTCGCGCAACTGTTTGCACCAGACAAATGATATTTTGGTCAGAAAAAGTATTGAAATTACCTGAAAACTATAAGCGTTACGGAGAGTAGCTGCAACGTGGGACAGACATAAATTGCATAAAAAGTGGTAAAATAATACAATTATTTTAAAAAACTTATTCAAAACTCTATAATCTTATAGATAGTGTTTTGCACTACCATTATATCAGAAACAAATATAATATAGGCCTATAATACAGGAAGTCTAGAATAAATCGCCTGTTTATGTGGGATTTAGGATGTGGGACAAGGCTTTTTGGCTAAAATTGGCTAAATTTACATAATATTTCTTACAAAAAACACATTTATGTTAGAATTTTTCAAGTTGTAATATTGCTATATTGTAAAATAAAGGTCAGTCATTGCATTTATGTATTCAAATTAAATCAAGATATTCAATAATAAATATTACAAGGTGCGAACAGTGCTGGTGCCTAAAATTATAGAATCCCTCATATATATATCAGAATAATTATAGGGCCTACTTCAATGTGGGAACCTTTAAGTACAGTATACTATACGGACAAGCGGCCAAGCTGAATCTGTGGCGTGTTGCTGCATATAGCATTATATTTGTACAGACTGTAGTTTATTTAAATACGATATGTATGTACAGACATGATAGGCTATAAGAGATAAGTAGGCTATGTCATAATATCATCGGGCAATAATATTATTATTCTAATTCCATGCCTGCCAGTATATAAATCCTCATTTTCTTAGAATCTGGCATAATTAATTATCATATGACATGTAAACCACTGTGTTCAATCAGATATTAGATAGGCTACGGCCCATTTTCATTACACCTGAATGTGTCGCAATAGAAAAATGTCCTGAGGGACGCATCTGAAGAAGCGAGGGATTGCTTCGTCAATTTGCCAACAAAACCTTATGTTATACACAATTTTTAGATTGAACTAGCTGGCCTAAGGCCTATTACAAGAAACCAAATTGGTGAGTGACATGGACGACCGCGCACACATTCTAAATCCTAGAGATTATGTACATCATTATTATAATAAAAATAAACTGTATTTTCCTCTGTTTTGTTTTTTCTATGATGCAAATAATAACAAATATATTGAGAGCTCTTATCTGTGAATAAGAAACTGAGTTATAGGCATTTCAAAAATTCTAGATATCAGCAAACAGGAGAAATGGGGCCTTCTATAGGCCTACTTTGGGTATTTTACATTTGTACACGGTTGTGTATGCAGGTGTTAAGCTATGTCAACAAGCTTGAAATGTGTTGATCATTCACTGTTTTCATTCGTATTTACGACATTATGATCTAACTTTGACCCAAGATTCACACGACGCTAACAAATTAAGAAAAAAACATTATTTCATGTTAGAGAATATCGATTACGATATTTCTACAAGTCATATCGAGGGGACAAGTAGAATGTACAAAACTTATAGGTAAGTGTGTTATAGTGCATACGTTGCTCATCACAAACTCATAATGTAAGGTAATGGAACGAGTTCTGACCCTACACCATCAGTGAAAGCGTCATTTCGGACTACATTTTTCGAACCCTGACCGAAAACATCAGCGGGCGTGCGAACACATGTCTTGTCATGCAAAGTCAAACCACAGGAACTGCTTTCCGATACTTTTTAATATGAACACTTGCTATTGTTTGGCTTTTCACTTTGGATGTGAGGTAGGAGTCTTCATATTTTTCAATACCTTATTTTTGTATATCTCTTTAGGGATGACCTTGGTCACCTGCCTTACCTAGCCATGTGTATAAAGGAGTCATTGAGGCTACATACACCAGTACCCATTATTGGACGACAGGTGGAGACAGAATTTGAAATGGAAGGCGTTACCTTACCTACTGGAACTTTAATAGACGTTCATATTCATCAGATGCATATCAACAAAGCTGTCTGGGGTGAAGATTGTCAAGTATGTCTATTCCGTACCCTAGTTTTTTTAAAAGAACATTGTACAACACAACTCCCAAAAAATAGTCTGAACGTGTAGTGCTTCAAATATACTAGGCAGTAGGCTTAGTTTATTTTTTCTTTAATTAATCATGGTAATTATAGCTCGTAATATTTGTTTAGCACCCCTTGTCACAGAAGGTGTGACGGGGAAGCTATATCGGGCTCCGTCCGTTAAATAAGATAAGATAAATTTTATTTCAGATCGGTTCATTTACAGAAAACATTAGCCAGAGGCTAGTCGCGACCAGACCGATTGTTATTTAAAAATCAACAATATGACAAACAAAAGACATAAAGATATTCTTTCGCCTATAACATTTGAAGAAAATAACATAAGATGAGAATTTTGGTATGTGGATCATTTCCAGGTGGATAATGGACAGGTTAAGATATTTTTTATCAGCAAGTCATTATGCAAGGTCACAGAACAGATTGAATGATGGTTGGGTAGTTGGGCTGTCCGTCCAATTTACCTTTCCAGAGCACACCCCAGGATCTACTTGTCCGATTGTCTTCAAATTTTCACACAACACTTCTAGAGGTCTAGTTTGCCTTTCAGGGTAACTGAACATTGACCTACTTTTGGTTCAGTACTAAACATAGATGTTTTGACATGCACAACAGATCTTCATAAGTACTGTGTCGATTGCAGCCATATTGTACATACATTATATCAAAGGTCCCTAGCTCTGCCTTTTCAAGTTTTTGTGCCCCGCACTTTATATTTTTATAACATTAGTAGGCCTATATCCAGTTAAAATATTTATGAAATCAGTATCATGAAAACCGCTTAAGATAGGTAGAACATTAGGCCTATACTATCAAACAAAATGTTCAATTTGATTCAAGTCAAAATGACCGATAATGTTTACTCTTATATGCCCCACATTTGTTCAACCGTGCTAGATGGCTAGACCATTACTATTTAAAACAAGGGCGGGGACACTGGTGCAGTGGTTAAAGCTGCGATGTTTGGAAAGTCGGAGATCGCGGGTTCGAACCCAACTCTGGCATTTGAGTTTTCCGCTTAAAAAATCGTGTGATTTTTCTTTGACGGCCATGTCTCAGACTTCCTCTCAAATAATCAGGTCAAAAATAGTTTTTTTGACACGGCTCGGCCTCAGAACACCAGGGCTGGAATTTCGAATTCTGTGTCTGGAGGGCAGTGTCATCTCATTCATATTCATTTCATTCACTATAAAACAAAATGTGAGGTTTCAGGGGAGGATGCACCCTGACAAATTAAAAATTGATCGAATTCAAAATGACCGAATTTCTGCCACTGCTGATAATAATATGCGTAATATCTGGCAAACCATGATAGTCTGTTAGATAGCTATATAGACTACCATCTCTATAAAACAAGTGATAGTGATTTTTAATCTTGCTTAGACCCAGTCCTAGAGACCCACTCTTAGACTAATTGAATAACAAAATCGCTCATGATTATAAAAAAATTTAATTCGGGGGTGGGGCAGTCTTGAACGATTGGACTTATGTGGTCTTGTAGACATTTGTATTATTTTGTTGTTATTTCAGATTTTCAAACCAGATCGTTTTAAGGCATCGGCTTCCGCCGACGGATCTGATATGTATGCCTTTGTGCCGTTCTCTGCTGGACCGAGGTAACCAACTAAACGTATTCATATGCAAGCTAAATTTTCGATTAAAACATCGCTTCTAACTTTTATATTCTGATTTCAATTACTTTTTTCCAGGAACTGTATTGGACAAACTTTTGCAATGCATGAAATAAAAGTCATTATTGCAAGAATTATAGGCAGGTGAGTTTGACACGATGGTGTGAATAGTTTCTATGTATTTCGTCTTCTTGGGGGTAGACGGTGCTGATTTCCTCTGAACCATGGTTACAATGGGGTCAATGTTAATACTTTAAAGGAATCACTTTTGCCTTAGAATAATAGATATATAGATAGATATTTATTGACATAAAGAAAAGTCATTACTGACTTATTTGTCACAAAAATGATAGAATATATGTACATGTATATATACAAGATGGGTAATTATATGGTCAAGATACTATTAAAGTGATGAGCCCTATAGGCTTACATATTTAAATCGAATGAATATATTGCAGCAGATGACGCGATCTGTTTATGTAGTTACGTTACTGGTCTACTGTATTTGTGGCGCCATCTAGGATAGGCCCCGCTGGTGTATTGTGATTAAATAACTCTGAAGATAAATTCCACATTTATGAATGACTTATGTTTTCTTTTCATCAGGTATCACATGACAATAGACCCCGTGGTACCAGCTCTTCATCTCGCTGAAGTGGTCATGACATCAGAGAAAGGGCTATATCTGTACTTTGAATCTCGACAGTCATCAACTGTCTCTTAATTTTATGTTTCTGCATGTGCAGTGACTACTACGGTGGTCCACAGGTGACACCAAAAATTGTACAAGTTATGCAAGTTCAGAAAACAATAATGCATGTAGGCCTACGCTTGAAAACATTTATGCAAGTACGATTGAAAACATTTATGCAAGTTCAGAAAACATTTATGCAAGTTCAGAAAACATTTAAGCAACTACGATTGAAAACATTTATGCAAGTTTTCTGAAATTTCATAAATGTTTTCTCAACTTGCATAAGTGTTTTCAATCGTACTTGCAAAAATATTTTCAAGTGTTATATTGGTGTAGAATTCTAAAACTATCTCATAGCCATCCAGTCAGAAATGCCTACAATATGTTACTTGAGCTAGATGTCATTGGCTTCAAGAAGTGTTCCCATATTCGCTCTGTCCTCGAACGAACCGGGCTTGATCAAACTTGGGAATCTCAGAATATTGGGGATACAAATAAATTCATGCTTTTATTTAAAGAATCAATAGTTAGGATATAAATTCACAGAGCGGTGGAGAAAAGATATTGAGACCTCGAGTAAGCTGCGCACATATACATTAGTAATCGAATGAGCTCGCATGATCTAAATATAGAAAGATGACGATTCAATAATCCAATCACTCCAAAAAATCAGCGAATATGCACAAGGTGTGAAATTAACGGAAATTGACGACGAAATACATCTTCTTCTCCACTGTAGCGCTATGAATAATGAACGCGAAATCTTGTTTAATTCTGTAGCCACGATTATCAATATACAGCCGACAAATGAAATGTTCCCACGAATTATGACATCCAGAGACATAACAGTGGTGAAGTCACTAGCACAATTTATTTATGGTTGTTTTAAACAAATTAAGGGTTAAAAATACTGAGTATAATAAATCTGTCACCTGTCGCTATATTAGTCATATTATCATGCTCTCATGATCTGACTTGGGTATTACCACATATCAGGACGGTTGGTACTCTCGGATTTTATTATTTGGCTTTTTAGGGCCGGTTAGGGACGTTTCCGTCGCCTTTGTTATCAGACGAGGTGAGGCCTTATGGAGGATTTCAGAGTTGCTAAGTCAACTGATTTCCTCTATGAGGTCGGGAATGTTTTTCTTCGATTGCAACTCCAAGTATGTGGTACTAACTAGGTCGTGATTGAAACAGTATGAAAAAAACAATATAGTGAATTAAATTAAGCTGTAATGTTTTTGTGCGAGGGCCATGTCCTGTGTGAATTGCACAAATAATTATTATTCACCTTTACTACTGTTACTACGTTGTGAAGTTTGCACCACTAGTCAATATCAGGGAATCTCCGAGCTCATAGCGACTGTGCTTGCATGGTCACATGGCTCGGAGCTACCTGTTTCACGGATTGCCACATTTATTGTACTTCCATATGACATATATTTAATTTTAAAAATACCATATAATTTGCATGGTCACATGGCTCGGAGCTACCTGTTCCACGGATGGCCACATTTATTGTACTTGCATGATATTATATTTAATTTTAAAAAATACCATATAATTTGTATATATTATAGGTTTCTACGCTTTCCAGGGTGTCTTTTTTGCTACTATATATAAAATTACTATGCCATACATAGTAGCTATTTTATGTCTAGTTTTGGTGCGGGAAACAAAATGATAGACCTCTATGTTATCTTGGCAACGCCTTTTAATTTTAGTCAATTATATTATCAAAATACCCAGTTTTTATTTTGGCAATGCCACTTAACATGATTTTAGTTGTGTATGTCATATCATGTATATTATTGTCATATGATTTTAACAAATTAACAATCTTGTATATACATGTAGGCCTACATATATCTCTTTCATAAAATTTCTATGACAAATAAGTCTGTAATGACTTTTTTTCTGTCATTAAAATATCTGTCTGTCTGTCTGTACTTGCACAAATGTTTTCCGAGCTTGCATGTTTTCTGAACTTCCAGTAATTTTGGTGTCACATGTGGGCCACCGTAGAATTTTGCATCAAAACTGCCTCAAACTCCAGATTCAGAGTAGCGGCTATATCTGAATGAAGTTGAATATAACGAGGTTATTTTAGATGCCAAAGAAGTGAATTTTATTGACAATTTGTTTATATTTTATACAAAATGTTTAGTTTTGCATAATTAGGTTATGTTCAGTTGATTACAAAGTGATATGGTTAGATGGTATATTTAATTGAATGGTTTAATATATCGTCTATATTTGAATGTTTTCATTATGCTTGCTTAAATATATTGAGATATCTGACAATGTTGATGTAAATTGAATAACAGAGTATATGGGGGTCCTACACGTCAGCGTTATTTTTGTACATAAAAAAAAATCATGTGTTAGCTCCATGTGTACTTTCTTCAGTGGAAATGCACTGATATAGATATGAATATTCATTTTGAAAAAAAACACATACATTTTGCCAGCTGTTTCAAGTTATTGGTTTCCCCGCGTTCTATATAAGCGTAATTCAAATTCGCTGTGCCAATGCAGCATAGTGTCACTTAATTACGATTAATTGTTCTTTATGTCATTGTCTACGGATTGCTCTGTGACATATTTTATTTATTTGAAGCACTACTAACCATACGCTAACACAAATATCAGTTTCAAATGAAACGACAATACTACTATGCGAAACAGTAAAAGTGCATAGCATAATTGGTGTATGTAACTTTGGGGTCCCCATATATATGTCTTATTTTTATACACAAGACCATATGAGAGAAAAGAAAATGATACAGGATAATCATGACATCAATAATATTATACATGTATTAAACATTATTTAAATGTAATATCTAGGCCAAAATGTCATATGTGATTGCAGACATAACAATTTAATACAGTACAGCTGGCTGGATATTTTGAAACCAAATAAATTTTTTGCGTAATTACTGAAACCACTAAAACTGTGAGTGTTTAATGTAGGCCTATCTGTGATTAAAGTTGAAGTTACATTTATTTGACTGGGTAATTGATATTTAATACATCGTTTGCAAATTCGTGTTTTATTCTGGTGATGTGAAGACTAGGCTATGTCGTTGTCTATTGCTATGCAGATATGATTTGTTTGTGTTTAAATCAAATAAAAAATTATTGTGGAAGTAATTGATTAGTAAATTTAAAGCAAAATTTAAGTTGAAAAAGTTGGTAAAGATCTTTCACCTTCAGGAGTTTTAAATGTAGGAAGATGGGATCGGTGTGGCTTAAATAGTGACTCCTTGTTATTATCCCCACTGCGCGTCTTTGTAACTTACTCTTTTTGTATGCAATATGCAATAATTTATATGTGGGAGTATTAAAGAATAATAAAGTAATACTAAAGCACTTTGTGGAAATACATATTTTAATTTGTTCATTAGCCCTATACCTAGAGTTTTAACAATTGTATTTGATATTTTATTTGCGTGATCTTTTCAGGTAAGATTGTTATTTATTTCTAGACCAAGAAAATTGAATCGAATTAATTACGTGGTCAAGTTTTGTATTGCTTATCTCTAATTTAAACTAGGATTTTTTTTTACGTGGGTGATGAAAAATCATGATTTTCAATTTACTTATATTCAAAAAAAGTTTATTTAATTTTAGCCATATAGATAGTTTTGATAATTCCTAATTTATATCAAATTCACTCAAATTCCTCATCAGCGTTGTATCATCTGCATATATTATGAATTAAAAGTATTTGCTTGTTAGTACCATGTCGTTTATATAAATAATAATAGTAAAGGCCCAAGAATTGAACCTTGAGGTATACCACAAGAGGTAAGTGTAACGTTGGAATGTACATCATTTATTTGTACCTATTGTTTCCTTTCATGTAAATAATTTTAAGTGGGTTTGATGCAAATTGTCTCAAACCCTAAAATTTTTCCATGATAATATCATGATCGAGTGTATCAAATGCTTTTGATAAATTAAGGTTAATAATAAACAGAATTTTGCTGTTGTCTATATTACATGTTATTCTGTCAATTACTTCTAAGGCCGCTAATTCAGTTGAGTATTCTTCTCTAAATCTGTACTGATTATTATGAAAAAAATTATTGATGTTGAAATATGTGGTGATTTGATAAAAAAATCGCTAGGTAATTTTTCTTAGATATTGCAGGTAAGAGGGATATCGGTCTGTGATTATCTATTCGTGTTTTTATCATTTTGTTTGTGTATTGGCGTAATTTTTTCTATTTTCAGTTTGTCCGGAAAAATACCACTGTTTAATGCTTGATTTATAATTAATGTAATTAGGTAATTCTAGTTTAAAGCGACACAATCAGGCTAAAATCATAAAAAAATCAGTGAATTTCGTCTCTATATCTGACCTAACTGGTAATTGCGTAACACAACAATTAAAAAACACAGTCTAGTCTATGGACATGTTTACATCATATGGTTATATTAGGAAGCCAAAATAAGAACACTTATTTTTTTTATGATTTTAGCCTGATTGTGTCGCTTTATTGTCCTTTAATCCGTCATGACCATAGCTTTCTCAGGAATTCAAATTATTTTTTATATTCATTGTATCTCCCTCGCTCATGTTTTCAAATGTCAGTTTACTTGTTGGTGGATTTTTTAGATACTCTTTAAATAATCTATTTTTGGATTGTTTTATAGAGTTTGAAAGTGACTGGCAAAATGTTGGCAAAGTAGTTTTAAATTCATTGGCAATCAAGGTATTGTCATTCGCCATATGTTCATTAATTTTAAAATAATGTGATAATTTTTTTTATTATAATTTTTTAGAATGTCTACTAAATTTTTCCATGTGTTTTTCATGTCATTTTTGTACTTTAGTGGGGCGGATATGTAACAAAAAGTGCCTTGTGCGTGCACATCCGGATAAAAGCATGAACATTTGTAGCATTGGGCTCTGAACAATGCTGAACTCAAAACTGCCAGGAACCACGAAGTCTCGCCATTGTTTCCAGCCAAAAAGTTAAAAATTAAAAATGGCCGCCATAAAATACATTTTCGTTTCTAGATATAATGCCGATTGTCGGCCATGTTGAATTCGATAAGAGTTTTAAATTTCCAGGGTGCATCCTCTCCTGAAATCTCACATTTTGTTGTATAGTAATGGTCTAGCTATTTAGCACGGTTTACCAAATATCAGCAATGTGAAAGTAAATAGTGGTCGACAGGCGGCCATTTTGAATTTGATGGAGTCGAAAGTTTTCAAAATACATCCTCTCATGAAACGTCACATTTTGTTTTATAGTAATGGTCTAGCTATCTAGCACGGTTTACCTGATATCAGGCCTATCGAGGTAAATAATGCAGATTGTCGGCCATTTTGAATTGATTGCTCTGTGACATATTTTATTTATTTGAAGCACTACTAACCATACGCTAACACAAATATCAGTTTCAAATGAACCGACAATACTACTATGCGAAACAGTAAAAGTGCATAGCATAATTGGTGTATGTAACTTTGGGGTCCCCATATATATGTCTTATTTTTATACACAAGACCATATGAGAGAAAAGAAAATGATACAGGATAAACATGACATCAATAATATTATACATGTATTAAACATTATTTAAATGTAATATCTAGGCCAAAATGTCATATGTGATTGCAGACATAACAATTTAATACAGTACAGCTGGCTGGATATTTTGAAACCAAATAAATTTTTTGCGTAATTACTGAAACCACTAAAACTGTGAGTGTTTAATGTAGGCCTATCTGTGATTAAAGTTGAAGTTACATTTATTTGACTGGGTAATTGATATTTAATACATCGTTTGCAAATTCGTGTTTTATTCTGGTGATGTGAAGACTAGGCTATGTCGTTGTCTATTGCTATGCAGATATGATTTGTTTGTGTTTAAATCAAATAAAAAAATTATTGTGGAAGTAATTGATTAGTAAATTTAAAGCAAAATTTAAGTTGAAAAAGTTGGTAAAGATCTTTCTCCTTCAGGAGTTTTAAATGTAGGAAGATGGGATCGGTGTGGCTTAAATAGTGACTCCTTGTTATTATCCCCACTGCGCGTCTTTGTAACTTACTCTTTTTGTGTTTGTTCCCCAGGCTAGTATGCAATAATTTATATGTGGGAGTATTAAAGAATAATAAAGTAATACTAAAGCACTTTGTGGAAATACATATTTTAATTTGTTCATTAGCCCTATACCTAGAGTTTTAACAATTGTATTTGATATTTTATTTGCGTGATCTTTTCAGGTAAGATTGTTATTTATTTCTAGACCAAGAAAATTGAATCGAATTAATTACGTGGTCAAGTTTTGTATTGCTTATCTCTAATTTAAACTAGGAATTTTTTTTTACGTGGGTGATGAAAAATCATGATTTTCAATTTACTTATATTCAAAAAAAGTTTATTTAATTTTAGCCATATAGATAGTTTTGATAATTCCTAATTTATATCAAATTCACTCAAATTCCTCATCAGCGTTGTATCATCTGCATATATTATGAATTAAAAGTATTTGCTTGTTAGTACCATGTCGTTTATATAAATAATAATAGTAAAGGCCCAAGAATTGAACCTTGAGGTACTCCACAAGAGGTAAGTGTAACGTTGGAATGTACATCATTTATTTGTACCTATTGTTTCCTTTCATGTAAATAATTTTAGGTGGGTTTGATGCAAATTGTCTCAAACCTTAAAATTTTTCCATGATAATATTATGATCGAGTGTATCAAATGCTTTTGAGAAATTAAGGTTAATAATAAACAGAATTTTGCTGTTGTCTATATTACATGTTATTCTGTCAATTACTTCTAAGGCCGCTAATTCAGTTGAGTATTCTTCTCTAAATCTGTACTGATTATTATGAAAAAAATTATTGATGTTGAAATATGTGGTGATTTGATAAAAAAATCGCTAGGTAATTTTTCTTAGATATTGCAGGTAAGAGGGATATCGGTCTGTGATTATCTATTCGTGTTTTTATCATTTTGTTTGTGTATTGGCGTTATTTTTTCTATTTTCAGTTCGTCCGGAAAAATACCACTGTTTAATGCTTGATTTATAATAAATGTAATTAGGTAATTCTAGTTTAAAGCGACACAATCAGGCTAAAATCATAAAAAAATCAGTGAATTTCGTCTCTATATCTGACCTAACTGGTAATTGCGTAACACAACAATTAAAAAACACAGTCTAGTCTATGGACATGTTTACATCATATGGTTATATTAGGAAGCCAAAATAAGAACACTTATTTTTTTTATGATTTTAGCCTGATTGTGTCGCTTTATTGTCCTTTAATCCGTCATGACCATAGCTTTCTCAGGAATTCAAATTATTTTTTATATTCATTGTATCTCCCTCGCTTATGTTTTTAAATGTCAGTTTACTTGTTGGTGGATTTTTTAGATACTCTTTAAATAATCTATTATTGGATTGTTTTATAGAGTTTGAAAGTGACTGGCAAAATGTTGGCAAAGTAGTTTTAAATTCATTGGCAATCAAGGTATTGTCATTCGCCATATGTTCATTAATTTTAAAATAATGTGATAATTTTTTTTATTATAAATTTTTAGAATGTCTACTAAATTTTTCCATGTGTTTTTCATGTCATTTTTGCACTTTAGTGGGGCGGATATGTAACAAAAAGTGCCTTGTGCGTGCACATCCGGATAAAAGCATGAACATTTGTAGCATTGGGCTCTGAACAATGCTGAATTCAAAACTGCCAGGAACCACGAAGTCTCCCCATTGTTTCCAGCCAAAAAGTTAAAAATTAAAAATGGCCGCCATAAAATACATTTTTGTTTCTAGATATAATGCCGATTGTCGGCCATGTTGAATTCGATAAGAGTTTTAAATTTCCAGGGTGCATCCTCTCCTGAAATCTCACATTTTGTTGTATAGTAATGGTCTAGCTATCTAGCACGGTTTACCAAATATCAGCAATGTGAAAGTAAATAGTGGTCGACAGGCGGCCATTTTGAATTTGATGGAGTCGAAAGTTTTCAAAATACATCCTCTCATGAAACGTCACATTTTGTTTTATAGTAATGGTCTAGCTATCTAGCACGGTTTACCTGATATCAGGCCTATCGAGGTAAATAATGCAGATTGTCGGCCATTTTGAATTCGATAGAGTTAAAAATTTTAAGGGTGCATCCTCCTCCGACAACTCACATTTCATTTTATAGTACGGTAAAGGTCTTGGAATCTAGCACAGTTTACCAAATATCGGCCATGTGAAAATGAATAATGGCCGATAGGCGGCCATTTTGAATTTGATCAACTCAATTTTTTTCAAGATGCATCCTCACCTGAAAAACTCATATTTCGTTTTATAGTAATGGTCTAGCCATCTACCACTGTTAACCAAATATCGGCCATGTGAAAGTGAATAATGGCTGATAAGCGGCCATTTTGAATTTGATCGAGTATAAATTTTTCAAGATGCATCCTCTCCTGAAAGCTCACATTTTGTTTTATAGTAATGGTCTAGCCATCTAGCACGGTTTACGAATAACGGCCATGTGAAAGTGAATAATGGCCTAAAGGCGGCCATGTTGAATTTAATCAAGTCAAAAAATTTCAAGATGCATCCTCTCCTTAAATCTCACATTTTGTTTTATAGTAATGGTCTAGCCATCTAGCACAGTTTACAAAATAACGGCCATGTGAAAGTGAATACTGGCCGGAAGGCGGCCATTTTGAATTTGATCAAGTCAATTTTTTTCAAAATGCATCTTCTCCTGAAATCTCACATTTTGTTTTATGGTAATCAGGTACGGGTCCAGCCGTTATTAAATGGCCGCCCATTTGAAAATACCGTGCAAGTACTCAAATACCCCTCAGCTCATTGAGTGACTCTATATATGCCAGGTTTCAAGGCAATTAATTGAAAATAAGTACGATTAATTCAAATTGATAAAACCAAAATGGCCGCCGCAGCCTCGTTTTCAGTCTCACATGAAAACGGACAATACTAATAGACTCGCAGACCTCGAAAACCTATATATATATACCAGGTTTCGAGGGGATTCTGAAAAAAAAGGTTAAAAAAAAATTAGTCGCCAGGTGGCGGTCATTTTGATTATTGGTGGAAAGCTGAAATTCTAATCAGGTCATCTCCATACTCATGGGTAACTAAACATAAAAAAATCCAATAATTATTTTTCAAGTTCTCGCGTTAACAAGGAATTATTTAATTAAAAAATCAAGATGGCCGCCATAGCCTCCATAGGTCATCTCCATACTCATGGGCAACATGACATAAAGAATTGGAGAGATCCAATGATTATTTTTCAAGTTATCGCGTTAACAAGGAATTTTGTAATTAGAAAATAAAGATGGCCACCATAGCCTCGTTTTCGGTTGCACACGAGAACGGACAATGCCAACAGACTCGCAGACCCTGAAAACTTATATATACCAGATTTCAAGGGAATTATGAGAAAAAAAAATTAACTCGAGAAAAAAAAATTAGTCGCCAGGTGGCGGCCATTTTGATCATCGGTGGAAAGCTGAAAATCTCATCAGGTGATCTCCATACTCATGGGTAACTTCACGTAAAAAATTGGAGAGATCTTGACCTCTGACCTTGGATAAAAAAAAGTGCAGGGAGGGGTTGAATGTTTGTATGAATTATGAATTTAATCTGTTGCACCATGTTGGTGTAGTAGCCAAAAGAGTGTGTGCGGCGGCGGCGGCAGAGACGGCGGCGCACGAAGGGGACGACAATACCCCTTCGGGCCCAACGGGCCGAGAGGTAAAAACCACAGTGCGTTTATAAGCACTCTCAGCGTACTTCTGGCGAGTGTTTATAAACACCCGGGCGGCCTCGTTCACTTGTATACTGCCATGCAAGTAAGCAGATAATGCCTTTTGGCTTTTCACGGCAGAATAGCAAAGGGACTAGTCCCATAAAATGACGAATTATAGTGCATAACTTTATATGAATTGGCAATATGAAGACGCAGTTTAGTAAAGTATATTAGTAGGGTCCAAAACCATGATTCCGTGACCAACCTTCTGCAAGTACCGTTTGACGGTTGTTTTGGGTAGCTTAAGGTATTTGTAAAAAAATAAGCTCCTACGCCTCTTTTAAAAAGGCGGGCGGAATTTTCCAGAGCGTAAAATCCAAAATTGCCGCCATCGGTCACGGTGAAAAGCAAGAATTCACATATTTCATCCACTGGTCTCCCAGTGGAAAACATTTTTTATTGCATTTATGTAGGAAATAAATTTATTGAGGTCATAGTAGTATTATTTACCATATAAGCTGGAAAATGTAAGATTTATACCCCCAAAATAGGAAAACGCGTCACCGAGGGGTTCAATCCGTTATAAACAGCTAACTTTTGATCTGGCCTACCTAAAATTTCATGTAACACCTCTTTTTATATATTTTGGGGTGAGGAATCGATTTATGGGGTTATTTTTAAAATGTTGTGCATCCTTCATGTGAAAATCCAAGATGGCCGCCGTTCAGCATGAGGTAAAGCCCAAAATGATGAATTCACAGTGAATGAATTAAAAATGTTATGTGCTCTGCTGTTTTAAGTTACAAAAAACAATACAAGTAAGTTGTAAAACATGTATTTCAACGAAAACATCATCTGATATTCAGCAAAATAACGTGAAGAAAACCAATAATTGACTCAAAATGATAAACATTATTAATAAAACCTAATGAAACTATTTAAAATTAAAATCACAATCTAAGATATCTTGTGAAAATTCATAAAAGACTAGTAGGCACAGCCAAAAATACTATTATCACGATATTTAAAGGTATAGTCAACTGTTGAAATACGCAGGACATGGATCCCCCAGAATGCTATATTGCCCGTGGGTATACCATAATAATACTGTGTGCATTTCATACCAAACGCCGCATAAAGAGCAAATCATAGCAAGTCCATATACTTGAGCGACATCTATGAGTTAATAATTCCACAAATACTCTTATCTGGGCGTTGTGTTTGAAAGCCAACTGACTGTATTGCTGTGGGGATATCGAAACAGCTGACCCCCCACGCATGTATTGACCCAGTGTTGCGTGAGTGGCTCGTTGGAGTAGTATCCATAGTCATGAAAAGGGGGTGTAGTACTCAGCTGAATGCAATCATTCAACCTGTACTGTATACTGAAGGCCTACACGTGACCTACGCATGCGAATTCATAGCATGTCATAGGAATGTTCCTAACATGTTACATGCAAATTTTGCCAACACCATAGTATTCCACTCTCACATTGAAAAAACCCCAGTAAGGTGAATGATTTTAAACATGTACACGTACAGTTTAGTTTTAATAGAAAACGTTACACGAATCAGTGTCTCGTTCAATAGCATCAAGTACGTCACAAGAATGATATTTGTAGCAACAACATTTTTTGTCTTTAGTCTGATTCAAATAAATATGATTCACACTCTGAATCTTTTGCTCTTTGCTTGGGTGTGGTGTAAGTTTTGCCGGGTGATCTACGTTGGTATAGCGTATTGGTCTGCAATGACTATTAATCATTTCCCATCCATGGAGAATCGGAGAAGGATAGTTTCTGAGCTCTGGATAGCGCTGAATATAGGCTAAATAATAAACATGTATAATATGTAAATTTAGGCTGACATCACCCGGTGGGAGGCGCATTAGATAATTCTTCTTCTGCCCAATCTATTTGAGAGCATGCAAACCAGCTTCGAAAAACTCTTATTTTAACTTGGCTGGGAACCCCTTTTTAAACGAAGGAAGTGGCATAAATTAATGTTTAAGATCGTTCATGGGTTATCCCGGTGTATTTGTCCCAAATTTGTCAGCCAACAGCTGGCTCGACTAGATATGCTACATGAAGAGCTAATAACATCAGGGTGCCACGATGTAGAACTTCCAATTTTGAAGAAGCATAAAGGATAAATTTGGTTATAAACGTCCACCACCTTATTACTATTCCGGTTTACGAGCAGCTTCCATCTGGCACACTGGTCTGTGTCGCAGAATGTTACAGTTATCTCTAGAGCGCCTCCCACCGGATAACGACTTCCAATTTAAAAAAAGCATAAAAGATAAATTTGGTTATAAACATCCACCACCTTATTACTATTCCGGTTTACGAGCAGCTTCCATCTGGCACTCTGGTCTGTGTCGCAGAATGTCACAGTTATCTCTGAAGCGCCTCCCATCGCATAAATAATTGATGACAGCCTAAATTTACATAATATGCGTGCTAATCATTTAGCCTATATTCAGCACCATGCAGAACTAAGAAACCATCCTTCTCTCATTGGCCATGGATTGATGAATGGTCATTGCAGACCATTATGCTATAGCAAAGTAGATCTCCCGACAGTACCTCCACCACCGAGCAAAGAACAAATGGGTGACTGCTCTGATTCAGAGTGTGAGTCAGATCTATTTGAATCAGATTCTGATCCAGACTGATAACAATTGTTGCTGAAAAGATCATTCTTGTGACGTACTTGATGCTATTGTACAAGACACCGATTCATGTAACGTTTTCTATAAAAACTAAACTGTACACATGTTTAAAATAATTCAACTTACAGTTTTTTTAATATGAGAGTGCGATATTAAGGTGTTGTCAAAATTTGCGTGTAACATGTTAGCAACATTCCTATGACATTTTCTTCACTTTTTCAATTATATAATTACTCTAGTCATTATCAGTTTATATTAGGAGCAGGCCATCTTAGATTTTCACATGAAGGAAGCACACAATTTTGAAAATAACCCTACAAATCGATTTCTCACCCCAAAAATATATAAATGTTAGACCACTGTTTGTGCCGCTGCCCCAACATTAAACCGGCATTGGGTGAGTGTGAGGGAAACCCTCATGTCAACACATGCGTGGGGTCAGCTGTTTCGAGATCCCCGCAGTAATACAGTCAGTTAGCTTTGAAACACAACACCCAGATAAGAGCATTGGTAGAACTAATAACTCATAGATGTCGCTCAAGTCTCAAGTATATGGACTTGCTGTGATTTGGGAACTTGCTCCTAATGCGGCGTTTGGTATGAAATGCATTTAGTATTATTGCAATTGCATTCTGGGGGACCCATGTCCTGCGTATTTTAACAGTTGACTATACCTTTAAATATCGTGATAATAGTATTTTTGGCTGTGCCTACTAGTCTTTTATAAATTTTCACAAGATTTTGAGTCAATTATTGTTTTTCTTTACGCCATTTTACTCAATATCAGGTGATGTTTTCGTTGAAATATTTGTTTTACAACTCACTTGTATTGTTTTTTGTAACCTAAAATAGCAGAGCACATAACATTTTTAATTGATTCCCTGTGAATTTATCATTTTAGGCTTTACCTAATGCTGAACGGCGGTCATCTTGGATTTTCACATGTAGGAAGCACACAATTTTAAAAATAACCTCACAAATCGATCCCCCACCCCGAAAATATATATAAAAAAAAGAAGTGTTACATAAAATTTTAGGTCAGCCAGATCAAAAGTTAGCTGTTTATAACGGATTGAACCCCTCGGAGACGCGTTTTCCTATTTTGGGGGTATAAATCTTACATTTTCACACTTATATGGTAAATAATACTAATATGACCTCAATTAATGCATTTCCTACATAAATGCATTCAAAAATGTGTTCCACTGGGAGACCAGTGGATGAAATAAGTGAATTCTTGCTTTTCACCGTGACTCACCTAGGAAGTGGGATAAATGACAAGAGCTCCTGGATTGTATATAGGTTTTGTGCACTAAATCGTGAGTACAAAAAAAATGCCACATAGAATATACAAATGCCGCATACAATTTGAGCATCACTATATCCACTACCTCATGGTATTAGCAGAGTGTACCCCCAACGTATACATTTTTTAGCAATGACACTTTAAGGAGGTGGGGGTCAGTGGTCAAAAAATCTATTTTTCACGATTTTTCCCAATTAAAGCTTCGTACTTCACAGATTCTACTTCTCAAGTTCCTTACTAAGTAGTGATGTGTTGTGTCAATTTATACATTATACCAAATCTGGTATAATTGAGAGAAATTAGCTGATTTTATGGAATAAAATGTACAGTTAACCAGTCATATTGGCCGACCGCTTATAAATGCCCGGGTGTTTAGAAAAACTCGCCGAAAGTGCGTTGCGATTGCTTATAAATGCACGATGGTTTTTAAATGGGCGGCCATTTAAAAACGGCTGGACCCGGATCTGGTAATGGTCTAGCCATCTAGTACGGTTTACCAAATAACGGCCATGTGAAAGTGAATAATGGCAGATAGGTGGCCATTTTGAATTTGATCGAGTCAATTTTTTCAAGATGCATCCTCTCCTGAAATCTCACATTTTGTTTTATAGTAATGGTTTAGCTATCTGGCACTGTTTACCCAATATCAGGCTTGCAAAGTGAATAATGGCCGATAGGCGGCCATTTTGAATTTGATAGAGTTTAAATTTGTCAAAATGCATCCTCTCCTGAAACATTACGATTTGTTTTATAGTAATGGTGTAGCTATCTTGAGCGGTTTTCATGATATTCCGCAATATCAAACCATTTTGGACTACATAGAGTTGAATTTTTTTAAGACGCATCTTTTCCTGAAACCTTACAATTTGTTTTATAGTACTGGTGTAGCTATCTGAACGGTTTTCATGATATTCCGCAAAATCTTTCAGTCGGATTCACCGATGTTATCGATGAGTCAAAGTGCTGGGTCAACTTCAAGGTCACTGTCCAAAAACCTGAAAAGGCACAACTAGGGACCTTAGAGATCATGTATGTGCAATATGACTGTAATCGGCCCAGTAGTTTTCGAGATTTGTTTCGAAAAACGAAGTGTGTCAAAACTTCTAAATAGGTCATAGTTCAAAAGTAGGTCAAAGTTCATATACCCCAAAAGGCACAACTAGACCCCCTGGAAGTGTTGTGTGTAAAATTTGAAAACAATCGGACAAGTACATTCGGAGATATGCTCCGTAAACGAAATGTTCACGGACAGTCCAACGGCCTAACGCTGTAACATTATTTTCTTCTCTGCGACCTTGCGTATTGAATTCAGATTAAAAATATTTTACCTGTCCATTATCCACCTGGAAGTTAAACCCACATACCAAAAGTTGTTATCCTAGCTTATTTTCTTACAAAGTTATAGGCAAAAGAAGAGGTAAAAACCGGGACGGAGGCCGAATCCATAGCTCCCTCCGTCTCACCTACGGTGACGGCGGGAGCTAAAAATCTTAGTAATAGTGCCTAATTATTTGCAAAATGTATTGTTTACTTTTCTATCATGGGCTTACTACACTGTAAAAGTGTCATGTCTTTGTGGTCTTATCACTATTTGTAAATCATATTGTCCGTGCGAGTAATAGTGATTTTGTCAACACTATGATCACAATGCGAATTGTCATGTGTAGGCGTACAGTCTACGTTTGTGATACATTCATACATGAAACATAAAAAAGTCTTTTTAATAGTGCGTAATTATTTGCAGAATGTATTGTTTACTCTTCTATCATGGGCTTACTTGTGTCATGTCTTTGTGGTGTCTTATCACTATCTGTAGCGAATAGTTGGTTGCCGACAGCAGATGCTGATGGTGGTGCCGACTGTGGCATTTGGAGATCTTGTTGGTGGAGATGATTTGATGCCTGAGTCACCGACTGAGGATGTTGTGGTTGTTGTTGCTGCTCTTGTTCGAGTGCTGCTGTGTTCAATAGTGCTGTGGACGTTGATACAGGCAGCATGTTCATACCTGCAATATCACACAACCTGTCTGTAATAGTCATGTTCGGGAGTGATTTCCACAGCGCCCACGATCTGTTCACGATTACCATTTCCATTACTGTTCATCACTTGATTTTGCATAGGAGGCCGACGCCGTTGCTGAAAGTTAGATTGGTTTTGTGGCGGACGCCATTCTGCGCGATGACCACGTCTTGCAGCTTCACTCACCGATTGGTTCAGGTGGACGCGAAAACAGTGACCGCCCTGAAGACCCCATCTCTGGAAAACCAGGCTGTTTCCAAATTACTGTTATGGCGTACTCGATTAACAGAGCCTGCTCTTTCCAGGTTCGATCTTCTTGTATGTTTACGATCTTGCCTTTCAATTTGCGTCACTCTCTGATGACCTTTCCTTTATGATTGTTTCCCAACAATTCAACCAGAATAATTGATGGTGGAGCAGGGTGGTTGCCACCAGGTGAGCGTCCTTTCATAGGCAGAGGGTGTGCGATGACAATATCTTCATATCTGAAGTTTAAATTTAAAATGCTTTGAAAAGATTTCAGTTCAGAATTAGTAACATCATTTTTGTCTGACACTTGAAGTCCTCTGAATCTAATCGAGGTTTTGCGACTATATTGTTCAGCATCATTTATTTCAGTTCTGCCTGTTGATCTGTTTTTCAAGTGCACCAATGCGGCCTAATTTTTTTTATTTCTTTGTCGCGTTTTTTATGTATTCATTTTGTTTTCCGATTAAATCAGATAATGTTGAGACCTCTGTTTTAACTGCACGAGATACCAATTCTTCTAAAAGACGGGCTAAAAAGTTTTGTCATGCACAAATATAAACTCATTTCGATGTATGAATGACAATCAGCTACTGAATAATACAGTTTTTACAACATTTCTTTATTTATTATGAATAGCACATACACAGACTTAAGCCACTATGATTATTTCCTCTGTTTTAGATGAGAACAAATTCAAAATGTAATGAGGGGTGTAAAAAATAAATTTGGACAAATTTCTGGAAAAGTGTATGTGGGCAACAAAAAAACTTTGACCCAATTTCTGGAAAAGAGGGCGACGAAATAAAATTACATTGGACCTATTTTTTAAAAAGGTCTATGAAAAACCAACAAAAAAAACACAGCTGGATCAATGATTTTTAATCTCCTGAAATGGACTTTTTTTCAGCAATTAGCATGTTTTTTTCGGAAATTGGCAACCATCCAACTGTGCGCGCCGGGCAGAAAAAACACATCTTTTTTTGTAAAGCAAGGCTTAAATCTAATGCACACACTCATCTAAAACAGAGAAAAATCATAGTGGCCTTAGATATTTACATAACGTTCGATATAGTTTGCTGGATACATTCACAACAGCAAATTTGATTATAGTCTTCATCACAATATGTCCAGATGATGTAATCCCAGTATTAAGATTATTAAATTGTTGATTTTGAAAAAGGCACATGAGAGTTATAGATACTTTGCATATAATATAGATCATACTACATCACTGTGCTACAACTGTTCATTAATCTCGTTCTGCCCCCTTTAAAGGGACTGGCCCAGGCTAGAATCATCAAAAAATCGGTGATTTTATTTCGGGTTCTTAATATGACCATATAATGTAAACATGTACATAGACTAGAACTGCAAATTTTTATAATTTTTGTGCTGCGCATTCACCAGTTAGGCTAGATATAGAGACGAAATTCCTGATTTCTAATTATTGACAACCATGTCAAAAATAGGAAATGCGTGAATTTCGTCTCTATATCTAGCCTAACTGGTGAATGCGCAGCACAAAAATTATAAAAATTTGCAGTTCTAGTTTATGTACATGTTTACATCATATGGTCATATTAAGAACCCGAAATAAAATCACCGATTTTTTGATGATTTTAGCCTGGGCCAGTCCCTTTAATCTTCACCATACATACATGTCATGGTAATCATAAATGCCACTATTCACTATGAGATAAAATTGTTAAGCTAATTTGTCAGCGTCTCATGCGGTTCTATGAAACATGTGTGGAGGAAGTTTTGATGGTAGCCTGAGAAACTCATTTCCTAGCCTTCAATTTCTCAATCAAGTGGCAAAGTTTCAATGCAGGTCCCAGTTTCAGTCCAAGATACTTCATCATGAGGTCGCTATTAAGCAGAAGTAAAGCTTTTCCATCAATTTCCTACAACAAGTACAAAGAAAAATTAAAGACTACAAAGGTGACAGAAGCATCCCTCAACCTAAAATCAACGTCTCGCTGAATAGTGATAACATGACGAACGCATTTCTTTAACATCCAACATATTCATTGGCCCAACAATACATAGATATTTTGCGAAAAAATGCATACATAAATATTTCTCGAAAAAATGCAACTCTTAACACAGATTTCCATCATTAGGTGACACAGTGATTGTGTTGCAGTCATGAATCATAAAATTAACTACGGCACAAAGCATGTAAGTTGGTACCACCCATGAGTTCAACGTATTCCCATATTCTGCTTTATCATACATCAACTTGAATGGTCTAAGAGAATTATAAATGATACTAAGTTATAGAGGAAGACTTGAAGAAGCTTAAAATGTGCACTTTTAGTGCATTTTGCTCAATATTTTTGGTCCCATAGCCCGCCAAACATTTCAAAAGGTAAAAATAGACCATTTTTCCTGTTTCACTGGTATTTTGGGCAAAGAAAGACATAATAACATAGTAAAAAATCTGTTGTTTTTTAAGATTTTAAAAAATTGAATGCGCAAAATGTATGGTGATATTTCATTTCAGCGATTTCCCATCACAGAAAAATAAAAAATACGTAAATATGACCATAAAAGAGCAAAAACCATTTTTGACATTTTTATTGTAAAAATGATAATTAAAGTTTGCAGACATATTTTTAAATGACAAGTTGGTGTGAGTAACAAAAAATACATTTCCAAGATTATACCCTGGTGTCAGTTAAGATATGGTACATTGTCTGGGTAAATTATATGGATTTTGGCTGCGTGACAAATAATGGATGATTTTCAAATGTTTTGTCCAACTGTATGTCACGCTTTTATTTTCGACAATTTTATATAGTTATGATGAAGCAAGTGCCTCAGATATTTCACATATTTGATAACATGTCAAAAGGTTTGTCATTTGGAAAAATTGTGAATTTTATCCGAAATATTTACAAATTATAGCTATTTAGATTTTGTCTGACTGTGCGTCACGTTTTTGAAAAGGTTGAAAATCTGAGAAAAGGTCGAGCGTAGATTTAATTTACCCACCTCATGTCTTCTAAACAATAATTAGAATGCTTTTAAATAGCTCAGGAATATTAGAGAGGGATAAAAACCAATTGACAGGAATTCATAATATTTTGCAGAAATTTGTTTGCTCAGGCTATAGAATTGTGGGCTACAGATAAAAAAGTCCGCCCAAAATCACAACAGACTTATGTTGAAATGATGCTATTTAGTTATTAGATCAATATAAATTCACATAAATTTTGTCGTAACACAGTAACAGTTCCATTATTTGTAGGCATACTACATTAGTATGATTGGCATACAGTAACAGTAACAACTTTATATAAATATTGATGGGCACTCGTAAAAAGTTTGCATACTGGTCATATAATCCCAAAAATTCACAAAGGATTTTTTATGTTTCAGATTATTTTGAGTTCAACATTTTTTATATTCTTTGATATGTAGCAAGATCATAATTTTTAAATACCTTGCAGTAGGCCTACTTATATAGTCACCAGTAACCTGATATTTCATGATAGTTTATGTGATTTTAATTGGTCTGTAGTCAGGGAAAATGAGTTACTGTACACTTGATCCAAATATATCAGATAACAAACTGAATCTGGGTGCAGACTTAGAAATTTCTGTTTTTGCTAAATTTATTAAATTCTAACAATTTTTGTTTCTTTTAAATATTAGCATTATAAAAAAATCCTTGACGCTGCCACAGCACTAGAAGCCGAGGTCGAAGGCCCTGAATTAGGGTACTCTTGATGCACAATTGTGGTTATCCTTTTCATAAAATTTATCTATAATTTAATAATTGGTCATTCAATTTTCTCCCACCTCACATATTTTCACTCCTTACAATTACCACTTGCATATTACAAACTGAAAATGATTTTTTTCTAATTACTTAAATAGTGTTAATCATATAATATATTGTTTGGAACAGTGTTTATCTTCTGTTTTGTACTTTATATCATGTTTGTATAGGAAAATACACCTTAACCCTTTTAACGCTGAACTCCTGGGCACACTTGCATCCCCACCGCTGAATTCCTGGGGAGGGGGGGGGGGGGGGGGGTGAAGAAAACAAAATATTTTGCAAAGTCAGATTTGTATGAAGACACCAACAGGATCTCAGCTTATGAGCAAATAATACCATGAGAAGGAGTTGTGCTTTACTGGTGGATAACACCAAGGTCATGCCAAGGTCACAGCAAGGTCATTTCAAGGTCAAACTCGCAAAAAATATTGAAAATACCCTCATTTTATCAATTTCAAGCTGTTTAGTGGTGCAGTCATCCATTAGAACGGATTGATGGTGACACATACTTGGTCGAGTATCATTTTAGCACACATCTTTAGGAAATCTAGGGCAGTGATGATATTGGGAGGGGTAATGCCCCCATGTTTGCCCTTATTACACCCCCATTCCTCAAGGCTCAATTGAACAAGCAAAATTACAATTATGCAGCAGCTTGTAGCATCAGCTTGGGCTTCCATTGCAAAATATTGATACATAATTAGGTATGGAGGTTGACATGGGTTGAGATTGTGCTTTACTGCATGGATGCCGCCCAAAATAAACGTGAAGGTTATGTCAGGGTCATGTGAAATGTCAGGTTTATGGGTGATGTGTACTAAATGAGTAATAATTAATTAATGCGTAATGATTAGGTGTGCAACCATGCAATCCGCACTGCTGCGATATCTGTCATCTAAGTATTATTATAGCATTTTAGGCATGATGATGATGCCAAAGGAACGTATGGTTTGTTTTATTGTATTCTTCATAACAAAAATATATGGTTTGGTGGAAAAATCAAGTCTCTATCTCAATTATTGAGAAAGTTATGATAACTTTATTGATTTTATGACGGCCATTTTGAATTTTTCGCTTAAAAAAGAAACCTTTGAGAATGACAGCTCTACATCGGCCCAGATATTATTATGGGTGCTATCCATGCACAATCAAAAGAGAAACAAACTTTTTTCAGCAAAAACAAGGCTACCCCCATGATCACCGAGGCTACCCCCATGACCACATCGAATTTACAGACAAAAATACTAAATAACACACTCTGCACCCGAGTATACTCGGGGTCCGCGACAGGGAGGCATCTTTTGCCCCCGCGTTTAAAGGGTTAAAGCCACTCATTTACACCCTTTACATGCTAAGTTTAGTCGTTCATTGGAAAAAAACTATAAATGTTTAAGCCTTGCGGTTTTTTGCATCATTTTTTAGAAATGATACAGTATATGATACAAACATTTTTAATTTTCTAAGATAAAGTTGATTTTGGGCTGTTTTGTCAATGTTGGTGAAACAAAGTGGTACCAGCTTACATGCTTTATGCCCTACATATTTGCATCGCAAATTTATATGAAAATCTTCACTTGAAACAATTAAAAGTGCATTGCCACTGCATTAGAAATGGGGATATACATGTATATCTAAAAGCTGTTCCAGTAAAAATCCGGGCTCTCCCCCATGAACGGCAGTTGAAAAACTACCCACACCCCTCCCGGAAATCTTGTTCCTTGGGCCATAACAGATCCTGGATTTCCAGAGTTTTTTAGCACCACAGTCCCTGGAATTTCCTCACGGCTCAATATGGTTTTTATTTACCACCCCCTCTGATTTTTGTAAAAAGGGGGGAATATTAATCCCCAGGTCTACAGCTTTCATGTCATTTTAAAAAAGAAACAATGCGATTGTCATTTACACTGTCTTTTGTATTTATGTACTGTATTAGGCCTACAATACACGCCAGGAAAGGCGCCCACCACAGCGGATTTCAGTCTGCTGAGTAGCCTACCACCACCCACCTCGAAAACAGTTACTGACAAAATACCACACTCACCGGGAAAGTGTAAATCGAAACCCACCACCCTTCCGAGAAAAAAGATGGACGTAAATGGGGGGAGCCCGGATTTTTGCTGGAACAGCCCTAACCATTCTTAGAAGACATTTTTTGAATCGCAAAGAACTTGTTCACCCATCTTCACAGAATTTTCTCAGTTTGCTAATTGGTCTATTTTACAATTTGACGCACAAGCTCCAAAGGTGCCACTATTTATTAAAATTTGGTGGCCCATCTCACTTTCTTACAATTTCACGTAATGTTTCTATAGTCGCCAACAGTTATCAAATCTTTGCAAAAAATTCTCAAAAAATAGATGATTTGCATATCAAAGATGGCCGCCACATACTTCCATACAGTTCGATGTAAACGCTCTAAAGTTGGCAACATTTATTTGATTTTCCAGAAACATTCCACCTCCAAATAATGTGATACTGCGGGGTACAACAGTAAATAATTGGCATATTCAAAATGGCTGAATTGATAGGTTGATTTGCATATTCAAGATGGTCACCACATCAATCATAGTAAATGCTCTACAGTTGACTGTTGCCAATATTTCTGTGATTTTCCATCAGGGGTCGACACTAACTGTTGACCAATTGCCCGGGACAACTGATTTTAGGTGGGGGACAGTTGCCCCCTGGGCAATAGCTTCAATTTGCAGCGACTGTCACAACAAACAACGCATATCAGAGGCAATTCGGGCAAGTGATAAATTTGGGGGGCAAGTATCCCTAAAATTTTCTTGTGCTGACTGAGCAAGAAGGTCCAATCAGTCAGTGTCTAGCCATGTTCGTGGCTGCAGCGATAGGTCAATTTGCAAATCCAAGGTGGCCACGTAGATCAATGGGTTAGCGAGATATTTGGCAAAACAATGCGGCAAATGTAAATCTTTGTCATCATCACAAAAAATTATTGCATCAAAAAAAATAATAACAACTATTATTAATATTAATTACATTTGTAAGCTTTTTGATTCAGATTATTGGCTTTTCCTTGAGATGTAAAAAAATCGAAGTGAAAATTTTTGCTAATATGTATTACTTGATAAATATAAAATTTAAGATACTAACATGTTTCCGGAACAAATCCGTGTGAATAGAGAGTCCTGTATCTGCATCGCTAATATAACGTGCTACCTCATCTATGGACCAATGAGATGGATCATTTGGCGGTTTTGGTGCTCGAATTTCTGTAGTAGAGCTTGCTGCAAAGAATTATAATTAGGATTACATAATGAAGACACTTCAATCTGAGATCATTTCACAGCTGGATACAATCGAATATATGCAACCAGGAAAGTGCTACAAAAAGGGCATAAATGGTTATGCTTCTGCTGCAAACATAGTTTTACACTATAACAAACAGTAGATAGAGCTATTACCCTGGAACAGTGTTTTTGTCTATCTTCTATACATCTGCAACTTACTGCAAATATATAAATTAAAAGGGCGCTTTCATCTATCACCACCTCGTTTCAACCCCGCCCTCCCCATTACAACAGATTCAACATCTGTAAAAATCTTTGAAGGCTATCATTCACTGGTCCAGCACATTTACATACATGTGTGTTCACATGACATGACAGACTATTAACTGACCAAGGAGTGTACATCGTTGTCATCGCTGGGGATGTTTTGACTTTCTGTTTGTAATCTTACTTGGAGAGGGTGGAGTACAGGAAAAGAGTTTGCACGGCTGTCCAGTGGGCTTGGCTGGGTGCTTCCAACGATAGATGACAACATGCCCCTTCTGAATCCTGGAAATGGGTGCCCTTCAAGTATAATTAGGTGCCCCCCCTCTGAATCATAGATGAAACACTGCATCTTAATTATTAATGTATCTGAGAAGATCTGTATTTCTAGTATCCACTGTTGAATACTGGTAATCTATTTTGACAAACGGGGAAGATATTTATTTCTAAATACACAACCTAAATGGGAGCACTGACGTGAAGTGACAGATGGGTCAATCTCCTGGAGCTGCACTCGAGCCTACTAAGTACTACATTTTTAAACGATCCATTGAAGTGTAAATTGCCCCACAGATTTTGAAAGTCAGGGGGGCAATTTGCCCACACGTTTTTCAGCCAGGATTAATCCTGGATATGGATGTGAAAGTGATACAAAATGTAGGAGTGATGCCTCTGTGACCTTGAAAAATAGGTCAAGGTCACCTATCTATGAACAATTGTCATGGAGTTTTATTTGGAGTTTTAAATTGTAAGAGCGAAGATATAGTTATGACAATTGTTTCCAATGTTACACCTCTATGACCTAGACAATAGGTTAATGCTTCATCATGTCAGAGCAAAATAGAAATAAAACAATTTCATTGATAACAAGATGCCAGCCGGCCACCATAATCCCACGCCCACTCGATAGAAATTTTTCAGGGCGCATCCTTTCCTGAACATTTTGTTTTACAATAATGGTCTAGCTATCTACAACATGTACACATGTACACTACAGATATTAAAGTCAATGATGGCCGCAAATTGACCATTTTGAATTTGATCAAGTTGACATTTTTCAGGGCATATCCCTCCCGGAAACACATTTTGTTTTATAGTAATAGTCTAGATAGCTATTTATCACAGGTTGACGGAATCAGCAATATTAAAATAAATACATTTTTTTTGGTCGAGATATGTACTATGTAGGTCAACCCCCAAAAGGCACATCTACATCCTCTATGAGTTTCCTAGAAACGAAAATGCGGACAGACGGACATCCAAGAGACACCATAAACGCCCACCCAACATCCTTTTTCCTAAAAATGAAAAAAATGTCATAGGGTGTTCTACTCACCTTCAGCTTCCATTGTTGAAACTGTTCTTCTATGCACTTTTGTTCGACTAGAACTTACAGCTTTTTGGCTCTCAGCTGATTCTGATGACCACCGTCTCTTCGATGAACTGCCAGAATGACGCTTTTCTGACTGTTGTAGTACTGTGGTGTGACTGGTGGAGTGCGTAGGCTGTGACGTTGTGTGGGCATGCTGGGTGCGAGAAAGTGAATGAGAAGGTGGCTGCTGGGGATGATGCACTGGTGTTGTTGTATTGGATGAATGATGAAGGTGCGCAGTGGGAATACCCTGGTATGATGAAGTCGGATTCGATGTGTTCGTTGAAGGTCGATTTGATGTGCTTGCAGTAAGTCGATGTGAAGATAAATGTATAGGAGAGATTGAAGGTCGATGTGATGATACATTTATAGGAGGGGCTGAAATAGTCACAGGAACAGGAGGTGGAGGAGTTACAGGTTTTGCATTAGCTTCAGCTTTTTCAACTGTCTCAATGACAGAAGATAACTCGTCCCACTGAGTTGCAACTGCAATATAACACACAATTTTTAGTTACCACGGCTACAGGTTTTGCAACTAATTTTCAGTGACTTAAAGCTGTGGATCGCGGTAGCGAGACACAACTTAAAGTCACTGAAAATTAAATCTCAATGACAGAAGATAACTTGTCTCACTGAGTTGAAACTGCAATATAACACACAATCATTAGTTACAGGTTGGCAAATAATTTTCAGTGATTTGAAATTGTGGATCGCGGTAGCAAGACACAACCTCAAGTCACTGAAAACTAACAGTCTCAATGATAGAAGATCTCTAATCCCACTGAGTTGAAACTGCAATAAAACTCAATCTTAACAGTCTCAATGATAGAAGATCTCTAATCCCACTGAGTTGAAACTGCAATAACACACAATCTTTAGCCAATTGTGAAAAACATCTTGGCAACAACGAATAATGTTAAGAGCAGCATATTCCAAATAAGGTGTGTATGTACTACTAAAAAAGGTGTTTAATCAAGGACGATCTATACAGGACTATCAGCTTCAGCATCAAAGTCCTAATCACCAAACCGTGGGCGGAGCACCTCTCTATAAGATGTAGGGATTTTATGGCCCTTATCGCCTCTCACCAATTAACGGGGGTTCCCGCTGTACCAGGTCATTTGCGCGTCCGTGTCTGCAGCATGTTCCCACAGCGAGATGGAGTGTGTATGACCTGACCTAGAAACTTGACCTCAAAAGTATGTCGGTCAGCCACACTGCACTGTACACAGTAATACGTACGCTCTTGTAGTTGATACTGTTAGCCCACGTGATGACCCTCATTTAGGTATCAAATTTATGAAAATCTGACGAGAATTGGCTGATTTAGAAGGGAATTAAGGAATTCACAGTTAAGTTTTGATCAGCTCAGAATTTTCTAATACCTTATTTAAAAAATAAGTTAGTTGCGCAGCTCTTAGATCCAAATAAATATGTATTCTCGAGCTATTTCCACAGTCGATAGTAGCAGTTTAAATGACATAGGATAAGAAGGTGGCTTGTCAGAGGCTTCTGAATCTAGATTATTATCACTTTCAGATTTCGTTCACTATGGTTAAGTCAATGGGTATGATTTAAACGAGATGCAATGCTTTAATTCAACTCATTTGACAAAATACTGTTTTGCGCACCTCCTAGCTCTCATTTGAAATGTATTCTAGGTCTATTCCTACATAACATAATACAATTTGACAGGTCAAGGTTGAAAAATTGAGTCAGTGAAATGCAAATTATTATTTGTTCCAGGTGACATAACAGGTCAATGGGATTACTTCACATATATATATAATCTATGCTTGCGTTCAAAAGAACATAAATATTATAGATCTACAGTAACTGTTACATCTTTGATTCCACCAGTAATAGCTATATTATAATCCTGAAGTCCTAGGAAGGCTATTTATTAGGACATATCACGTAACATGGTTTATTACAGAGTAAAGTTAACCTCAAACTTATCTACTAGACTTCCAGAGCTGGCAAGTGGTGAGCCACATACCACAAAAAATTGTTTTGGTTTGTGACTTATACCCTCCAGAAATAAACCCGACATAACGAAAAAAAAATAGGCCTTCAATTGAAATAATTATGATGAGGCATAATTTGTAGGCTTATTAGGTGACCATGTCCCTTATCTGACATGTGTTTCAATTTGAATACGGTATTTCTAGACAAATGATTCGTGACAAAACGTTTTATAAAATGTTGGTATTAGATCTAGACTCTACTGATTAGCTGTTTTATTGACCATTATGAAATCAACACCACCATTTTTACAGGCTTGTATAATTTATTAACATATTTAAGCCAAAGTTCTCGATTAAAATTTATCAGGCCTCTCCCATAATGATTTGCTTAGTCATATTTGGTTAGGCATTTGAAAATTGATATTAATTTGATTAATGTATAAATAATTACTCATTCAAATCAACTCCCATTGTTTTGCTTGTGGAGGCTGTTTAAAATCTCGCAATGGCTGGTCAAGTCTCGCGTGATTCTCAGGTAGAAGATCAAAACTTTGGCCCTTATCACCTTCCATTCCACCACTGATAACGGTAATTATATGGTCATAAAACCTGAGCTGCAAATAACATGGTACGGCTCTCTCAGCTCGAGCTGATAGTCCTGTATAGAACGTCCTTGGTTTGATTAAGCATCAATTTTTTTATAAATTAATTTGCAGTAATAAATTATTTTGAAGGTACAAATTCCTCTCCCAATTATTGTGGAACAGTCCATATTTTTTAACTTTAACGAGCTATGGGGGAGGCAGACCAATAGAAAAAGATCTTCTCCCCCCTTTAATTATGGAACAGCTCTCATCTACAAACTTCACAGAGCTATGGGGAGAGGGGGGGGGGGGGCTAAGCACGTGTAATATTTTTTTTAATTGGATGAAAATCCACTTACACCACACCAGAAACACAGACATACAGATAAAGGATAATTCTAGGTCCCCCGCCTTTATTTGAAAGGGAGTGGGACATTTAATATTTTCTTGGCTTATTATTATAGTCTTCAAAGTAACATAACTTTGGTTTGAATAACAATAATTTCCAACAGTCCATTTGTTATCTCCATACCATTGTATGATTTCAATTTTTGATATATGCGCAATGAAATTTATTTGTGCACGCGGGTCACATTTATACCAGTAAAATAGTACTGAAATACCTTTTTTCGGTGAAGATTTTGCACATTTTGTACAGAGACCGTCTAGCGGATGACTAGAGTAGAGATTTTCACAGCACCTCAGATCCTCCAGCAAACCTTCAATAAAACTCCAGAAGGTTGAGACGCGTTCCACTACTTGTAGGTTCTTTGACTGCACCTTTCCGTCGATATTAGCTAAAAAAAAATTTGATTAGATTGAGACATTATGTTATTGACACAAATATATTTTCACCTCAACATTTTTATAGAATAGCAATGAAAAATGTGCATCTGTATAATTACTACATTTCTAATATCAGACTTGTAATGAGACTTGTAAATTGGATGTAATTTACGATCTACAATGCCCTGAATGACTGCAAAGCACTCAAAAACGATTTAGAGTATGGCGGCCAAGCCAGAAGATTGATGTTCGATGAAATTTTTTTTAAACCATCAGACATGGTAATGTCGATATTGACAGATAGGGAACCTATATCATCTACTTAACACCCCTACCCCACCCTCTGACTTGAAGAATTCATGTGACATTGATGTTCTGGCCAGATCTCTAACTAATGTACATTCTAAAAGATGGGGCAAAGTATACAGAAGACATAATCAACATTTTTAGGAAGGAGCACAACAGAGCAATGTCTCACCAGTGATAAGAACCTTGCCAGAGCCTTGTTTCAGCATACTAAATGCCTGATTTTCATGAGTAGCACAATCTACACATGCTTGCACAGCCTCCCGAAGAACACAATTTAGAGCACCAGGTCCAAACTGTGAAGGTAGCTGACTGACTTTCTTTGGATTTAGGTCTGTACCACAGTAACAAGATGAGTTCACATAAATGCACACTGAAAAAGAGATGAAGAGCAATGAAAAGATGAAACTAGAATGCAGTTGAAGTCTTCTATACAGTTAGATCAAAATAGTATTTTACAACTAATCTATGTGATTCTATCGTAATGCAGATCATGCACCCGGAATATAATCCATATCATCCCCAAAATTTAATTGATTGTTCTTTGGCGCAAAAAAAAACCTCTGAAAAATGAGCTCATTCTTTTTTGAGAATTCAGGGCGACAGAGAGATAAACAAACAATACCAAAAACATAACCCCTTAGCGAAGATAATAACAATACAAATAACAAGCAACAAAATATTAGATGAATAGGCCTATATAGGCAAAATACATTATTCAGAATATTGGCATCTTTTGATCACTCAATGTAATCAAAGGCCAATTTTATATATGCTATTTATTGTATACTCAGGTTGGGGTTTCCTACAGAAGAATTATATTACTGTTTATCAGCACAATAAAAGTAAGTGTCCCCAGAATCAGCCTCTCATCTCCATATTGCTCCTAAATAATAAATTTTTTTAAAGCTGGAGCAATTTTTTAAACAAATTTAAACAGATGTTATATTTACATGGGAAATGTGACAGTATCCACCTTCCACAATGAAAAGCTTGATTGCCACTGCAGTAGTGATGGCATATATGTTAGCAATTTTAGAGCGTTCACATATAATTGTAAGAAAGTACTGTGGTGGCCATCTTGGATATATGCAAATTTTTTAATGTAAACAGGGTAATCAGAGAATGGTCTGAGAAAGGTTTGTGAACATAAACATGCTAAATATTGACCACTGTAGAGATTTTAAAAGAAAAATACATCATTCTTTGACTAGACATCACACTCCACCCCACCCACCCTTCTATTGAATATCACACAAAAATGTATTTTTACAGTATAGCATTAGTTCGTAAATACATGTATGATGATGTTCAAAATTTTTAGAAAAAAAACCTTCTTGACTGTCCCTAAAAATAATTCTTTTTATGAAAAATAGACATCTCCCCAAATGAATTATTTGATTAACTGAGCATCTACCAGTACCACCAGATATGTTACAAATTTATTGTTATATGTTACAAAGTATTTTATTTAGTATGAAATTTGCTTGAAACATATACACTGTGAGCATTACAAGGATTAACCATTGCAACGCTAAAATATTTTTGTATAAACCATAGAGACTAAAGTTTTTGTTCAATATGAAGTCATCATAAATGTCTTCGTGAGCTCTTTTCGCTTCATTTGAATACAGGTCTATGGTTTGGGTCTGCGGCCATTATACATTTTTCAATACTTTCAGCGCGGGAACCAACTTTAGACGTCAGAATCTGTCCCCGTCCTGAAAGGGTTAACTAACAGGTAAACTTTTTAAGATCATCTCAGAACACGTCCCTAGATTTTGTACAATCTGTAACAGTGAGAATGTCTACTTTACTACAAATAAATTATCAGGTTTCAGCTATGATGGTAGAATTGTTCAAATAATTGTCAGTACCGTACATGTACTGCATCCTCCCCATTACAGACCATCCTGTAAGTGACTTACAAGTTCATGAGTATGAATACAAATTTGATACACACCTGTAGAGAATGGAAGCTGTGAGCTTGTATCTGGTTCTGGTGTAACCGATGCATTGCTTGTAGCAATTGGTGATGGCTCTCTTGGAGAAGAAGGAGGAGGCGTTTGTGAAACAGTTAAGCTTTCTGGGCTCAATTGTGGTAAAGATTGAGTTAGCATTTGATTATTTGATACTGATGTAGATGCTGGAGAAGAAAGTATAGCTGAGGTGCCACTGCTTCCGCTAGTTAAGCTGGATGAGCTGCTTTGGCCAAGGCTGGGTCGACCTTGTTTACCTCTCTGCTGGGGCAGACCTTTATATAACACATGCATATCATGTCATTCAGTGCATTATTAACAAGAGCTTATGTAAATGCCTCCCCCTAAAAAAATGTCATTGATTGAGAGGTAAAAATCATGCGTCTTACAAGACTTCCAAGTATTGAGGTGTGTGACACTTGAAAAATAGGTCAAGGTCATCCATCTTAGAGCTTGGCCTAGAAACAACATCTGGTACATAACAGTGGTGAATATCACCAGACTAGCTTCGACTTTTTGTAAGTTATTTTGTGTGCAAGTGTTTTTGCATTTTGAGGCCTGCGACTTGAAAATAGGCCAAGGTCACCCATCTTAGAACTTAACCCACGAGACTCAACTGATGTGTACCGTATATCCCCGCGTATAGTGCGACGCCATGTATAATACGAGTTAAGATTTGGGGCCTTGGATGACGTGAAAAACGTCTACCCCTCTGTATAATACGACCTCAAATTTTGGATGTCGGCAGCGTCCCGGTCGGCAGCGTTCCGGGCCATCTAAATGTGAGGCATGGATATTATCTTATTCTCTAAATGTGAGGCATGGATATTATCTTATTCTACTAAATAGCGCCGTGACACCTGCATAGACGATGCTCAATGACGGGAGATGCTCAATGACGGGAACGGCGGCAACAGTACAGCTCTGCAAAACCAAAGGGCAGTATCTCCTTACTTATAAAGTAAGCAGATACTGTATTTTCATTCTCCACGTCAGAGTGGATGTCATCGGGACTGTCTCGATCGGCAGACATTCTGAAGCCTGCATAGGCTACATATATATATATACACACAGATTTTAAAATACCCGTATTTATATTTCGCCGACAAATGTATATTATTTTAGTTTATCTATTACAAAGACCAGATTTTAATATCGTCGTGCTCAAATAAGAACATTCCAAGATGAAATGTGATTGTAAAACATTTGCAGACTAGCAGCATTGTCTAGACACAAAGGGTGTTTGGTTATATAAGTGTCAGGGTGCAATAACACAGCAGCGCTTCATGAACTACAGCTAACAGATACCACCATTTGCTCAATACCGTATCAGCCGCGGCAACAGCGGTAGGCGTTAATGTTATCCCAGCAATATGGACATTCTGAGGCCTACATGTATTGAATTTGCGATAGGAGATATAATCAGTGATATCTTGTTATATTTCGTCAACGCATTCTCTCATTCCAATATGAAAATATCATGTTCAGATTTGTCGTACACAATAGAACACTCCCACATGAAAGGCGATCTTAGATTGAATCATTAACAATATAAATGAACAGGTCAGGAGTGTGAATTGGTTGCAGAATAACGGCGTCATTTATCTGCCCGTGGTTGTCAAAGGTGCCACGCGCGTCGGCGGGAATGTGAGACGGGGGCTCCCAGCAAACACGACACATTCACCCAATGCTGGTACAATGTTGTGTCAGCGTCGCAGACGGTGGCCCAACAATGTACCAGCATTGGGTGAACGTCTCTTGTTTGCTACTAGTTGGAAAGGCACAGTATCGTGTGTATGGGCCTGCTTACCAAACACGCTGACTGGCCTATGTTTAAAGATACGTTCTACCGCTAGATAACTTACCGCTGAACTTACCGCTAGATAGCTAATAATTTGTATTAAATTCTACATCTATGTATAATACGAGGTGCCTTTTTGCGACATTAATAGCTAAGAAAAAACATCGCATTATACACGGGGATATACGGTAACTGTGGTGAGTAGCATCAAGCTAGCTTGAACAGTCCCAGGACATAAATATGTCAGTTATTCATTAAAATTATAATTTATCCGGATACAGACTGACTTCTGATCCACTTAAATTGAAAAAATCAGTAGAGAGTTATATGATACCAGCATCCTACTCATTAGCTAGTAAAAACATTCATGTTACAAGAAAAACATATTAAAAATATCGGCAACTTGAGAAACATCATGATAAAATAAAAAAAAACTTTTTACCAACAAAATCTCAGAATGATAACATTGCCAAAGAAAGTACCTTTATGACCAGGAGGTTGAAGAGGATGATTACTCTTTGCACACCATCCAACAGGGAAGATATCTCTGTAGTCATATCGGCACCAGTAATCAAAAGCTCCCCGCCAGCCGTCAAATGTCACATGAATCTGATCCCCATTAACTGCACCGACACTAGCAGGGCAAATTAACTGTGGATTCTTCCTGTCCACAGCTTCAAGTTTCCAGCCAACTTCGAAATCATTAGATCGTGGCGTTGGTGGTTCCTGTTGTAAACATTATAATGACATTATAATGTCTTTGATGTCAATGTGACAGCAAAAACTATTATTAATTTCAAATCTATAAAAGCTATCACAAGAACTGCTGCAGAGTCAAACTGAAGCAATTCTTTCAAACATTGCAACTGCTACAAGCTAAAAAAGAAACACTACCTTTTTGAAGCAACATTCTGGGGCAAGTTCGGCCCCATTTAAAGTTCTTTGCAAATATGATGGCCAGGAAGAAGGGTTCATTCGGAATCCTGAAATAAAATAAAAGTTACACTAAATTTAAAACCAAACAAACAAGACTACATAAGTCCAGGAGCTCCTGCTCCGAATTAGAATTTGATTTAAGCAATTTTGTGTAGGGTGTTTAATTTAGTCCTAGGCTAGGTCAAAAATCAAGACGCAAGACAACTAGGTCTGAGAAGCCCAGTCTAAGAGTAAGATAAGAACTAGACAGTCTGTCAGAGATTGCAAACCTCCATTGAAATTAATGATCCTAAAAAGTATCCCAGTAATGGTCTACCTATCTGGCACGGTTTACCCGATATCAGGCCAATCGAGGTAACTAATAGCTGATTTACGGTCATTTTGAATTCAATATAAGCTAGTTAAAAACTTAGGGTGCATCCTCCCCCGAAACCTCAAATTTTATAGTAATGGACTAACATCTAGCACAGTTTGCAAAATATTGGGCAAGTAAATAATGGCCGATAGGGGGCCATTTTGAATTTGATCGAGTCAGAATTTTTCAAGATGAATCCTCAGCTGAAATCTCACATTTCATTCTATAGTAATGGTCCAGCTATCTAGCACGGTTTACCAAATATCGCCCATGTGAAAGTGAATAATGGCCGATAGGAGGCCATTTTGAATTTGATCAAGTCAACATTTTTCAAGATGCATCCTCTCCTGAAATCTCACATTTTGTTTTATAGTAATGGTCTAGCAATCTAGTACGGTTACCAAATAACAGCTCTGTGAAAGTGAATAATGGCCGATAGGCAGCCATTTTGAATTTGATCGAGTCAATTTTTTTCAAGATGCATCCTCTCTTGTAATCTCCCATTTTGTTTTATAGTAATGGTCCAGCTATCTAACACGGTTTACCAAATATCAGCAATGTGAAAGTAAATAGTGGCCGAAAGGCGGCCATTTTGAATTCGATTGAGTCGAAAGTTTTTAAAAGGCATCCTCTCCCGAAACGTCACATTTTGTTTTATAGTAATGGTCTAGCTATCTAGCACAGTTTACCTGATATCAGGCCTATCGAGGTAAATAATGCTGATTGTCGGCCATTTTGAATTCGTAAGTTAAAAATTTCCAGGGTGCATCCTCCCCCAAAAACTCACACTTTGTTTTATAGTAATCAGGTAATGGTCTAGCCATCTAGCACGGTTTACCAAATATCAGCCATGTGAAAATGAATAATGGCCGAAAAGGCGGCCATTTTGAATTTGATCAAGTCAAATTTTTTCAAGATCTTAGCATCCTCATCTGAAATCTCACATTTCGTTTAATAGTAATGGTCTAGCCATCTAGCACGATTGACCAAATAACGGCCATGTGAAAGTGAATAATGGCCGATTGGCGGCCATTTTGAACTTGGACGAGTTGAATTTTTTCAAAATGCATTTCCTCCTGAAACCTTACAATTTGTTTTATAGTAATGGTGTAGATATCTTGAGCAGTTTTCATGATATTCCGCAATATCAGGCCTGTCGAGGTGAATAATGGCCGATAAGCGGCCATTTTTAATTTTATAGACTTGAAATTTTTCAAGATGCATCCTCCCCTGAAACCTCACAATTTGTTTTATAGTAATGGTGCCGCTATCTTGAGCGGTTTTCATGATATTCCGCAAAATCTTTCAGTCGGATTTACTGATGGTTTAAATTAGGTCAAAGTGCTGGGTCAACTTCAAGGTCAAGGTCCAAAAACCTGAAAAGGCACAACTAGGGACCTTAGAGAGCATGTATGTGCAATATGACTGTCATCGGCCCAGTACATATTAAATGAGCTTCTTATGTTTATATATATGACAGAAAAATAAAATAAATAAAATAGATAATACAGATAAGCTAGATATAATGTATGTTTGATGCAGCAATCTTATCGTAATATCATAGGTATATATGTGTATGCACACCAGCCAGAACCCTCTGTAGTATGGGAACAAGAAGGCTGGATGGTATTGTTAAGAGCAGCTTCGTACGCATCATAAGCGAACCGGTTTCTGTAGCCTTGATCACAGTAAATACCCTGGCACTGCCTGCACGATAGAAACAGTGGGAAACAGTGGGAAACAGTGGCATGCTCACACAGACGCGGACACACACAGAACAGACAACAGCAAACCACCATGTCCCCTCGCAGACACACACAGAAGAGGACACACACAGAACAGACAACAGCAAACCAAGATGTCCCCCTCTCTGTACTACAGAGGGGGAGACATAACTAGGGCACTCAAGTAAATCTTACCAAGAGGAGGTTGTAACAATCCACCATCCTTTTCGCAATGGCCAATAGGATGAATATCATTGGTGTCAACAAGCCTCCAGAAATCATTGGTGTTATCACTGCCATCCAAACGAAGTCGTAGCCGGGGCCCTTGCATTCCCACTACTGTGGCTATACATGTAGAAGTTAGGTTACGTGGATCAGATGCCTCTAGTTTCATACCAATCCTAAATTCGTGAGTGGGTGGGGCATCAGCCTAAGTTGAAAAAAATAATAATCACATGCTAAGTCCTCATATTTTTTTAACTTGATTAATATTAACCCTTGTCCTGCTGAATTGTTTAATTGAATTTTTCGTCATTTAAAGCTGGATTTGCTAACGCAATTTCCTGTTCCAAATGATGAAAAATATGACTATTTATAAAAAATCTCAAATTTCTCCAATAAAGTTGCAGTTGAGACAGATCCTTTCACTGCTAATCACAACCATAGTCATTTTTTATTATTTTTATTTTGGCTGGTCAAATTACTGTTATTGGGAATAAAGTGTGATTAAACAACTGTTGCAAATGCTCGAGTCTCAAATTAAACAAACATGATAAATTTTCCCACTTGAAGTTGTAGTTCGCGGTAGTGGACACAGCTCCAAGTGGGTAAAAATTTACACTTTATAATGTAGCGATTTAAAGGTTAATACAAGGCAGTATCATTAGAAGAATAAAAATTGGCAAGATGAGCAAAATATATAGTTGGTTTAACTCATACAACTTACATAAAGAAATTTGGGGAAAACCTTTTTTGGCTGAGCATAATATATTCATTGGCTTAAATTCTAAAAGTTCCATAAAGAAAATTTGAGAAATACCTGTTTGAAGCAGTTTGATGGGGCTGGAGTACCCAATGTTTCTTCCAGGTAGTCATTCCAAGAAAAACTGCCTAAAAATTCAAAGGAAAAATTTAATGTTCAATAGACAGGTACTTTCATAATATGTTACAATGCATCATGCTATCAGCCTATAATAAGATGTAATATATAATAACAATTAGTCTGCCTGAGGATAGAAAGTTGAACAAATCCTGCAGTTAAAACAGGTGGTGACATTTTGGAGATGTTTACAAATTTGACATAATTATTGATTATTTGCGAAATCATGGTAGGTATATCTTGTGTTCATATTATGTATTTGAATTTGCAAAGCCATGTTTGAACTGCAGCAGGTTTTATAGGGCTATCTCACTGTTAAAGAAACTTTTTATGATACATTACATAACAGTATGATGGGCTGAGAATAACACGATATAACACAGGCCCCAAAATATGTCTTGAGATCCAGTGGACACCACTCTTAAACAAGAGGTTTGAAGTGCTATATCATCCCCCGCAATAAAATACGTTCTTGCGGTCACAAATATTTAAAAAGTTGATTTGTGGTGGCTATATTAAATTTCAGTAAAATTACCTGCACATTTCCATATGGTGGGTAATTTTATCGCAAAATTTATATTATTTCTTACTTTAATTGTTGTGTTTTATGCGTCCACAAAAATTATGAAGTTGATCAGTGGCGGCCCTTTTGAATTTCAGTAGAACCTTAAAAAATCACCTGCACATGTCTAATATCGTGAGGAATGTGATACTAAAATTTGAATAAATTATGACTTGGAAGTTAAAAGTTTTTGCGTCCACAAAAAATGACCGAGTTGACCTATGGTGGCCATTTTGAATTTTGTAGCATCTTTGAAAAATCATTTGCACATCCCACGCTACTAGAAATGTGATTTTGAAATTTGAAAAAAAAGTGATCACTAGTTTTTGCATCCATAAAAGAGCCCGACGCCTGACGGAATCCTGGCGTGACTAAAATCACCCTTCCCCTACAGGCGGGGGATAAATACATTTCTGGGGTGGCAAATTTGCATCTACTAAGGGGTGACAACTATTTTGCGGCAACTGAATACTTTAAGCACTAACTATAGAAAAAACTGTTGCAATAAACAGTGAGCTGGATCGGAAATTTTGAAAATTCTATTAGAATAGGATCAAGTGGCATTTGGACTATATAATTTTAAACAATATGTTACTCGTTATCTTTTAAAAGTGTAATCACCGGATTTCAAGTGCTTACACTGCATTATGTCACATATAGATTAATCATTGTAGTTCCCACAAAACGTGACAAACCATGGTTAGCCATGGTTACCTAGACCATATTATCTTGAAAGTACACATCTTACACATCTCTACTTTCATAAGATGTACATTGTGCTTGTACAGTATGTATAGTTTCCTCAAATGCATTTGGCTGTCAAATAATGTTTTAAAAATGTTATGACCTTGACCAAAAAAAAGTGAGGTCACACATCTTCTAGCTTGACCTGCATTTTCTCAAGTTCTGTAATGTTTAGAAGGTTCCAAATAGAAAATACAAGCTTTGCACCATTCATATTGCTGGGTGAGTGGTTGTTTGCACCCAAGTAGGCCTACTGGTGTTTGTGAATGTTTTCTGCTCGCAGCACTTATTGGTTAATATCCAGTGTTTCATCTAGAATTCAGAAGCCCTGGGCATGATTATGATTCTAGACACTTATCATGACTGGATCATGTAGATAAAACACTGATGTCAGTGCTACAAAAGCTATCTAAATTGGCTGATAAACTACATATAACTACATATTATTTATAAATAACTTACAACAATAACCCTTACAACACTGAAATAAAAACCATGGAGACCAAACGTGTTTTTTTCGAATTGAAATCATCATCAATGTATGTCTTAGTTAGCCCTATCCACTTCATTTGAATATCTTTGTTATGGGTCTACGGCCATTATAAAAACTTTCAGGAGGGCGACATCTTTAGAAACTAGAATCTGCAGTCTGAAGACGTTCCCAGTGCTCAAACATTTTTAACCGTGGTAATTTCTCATGTTCCAGACAATTGTATAAAATTTGGGGAAGAGATAAGCATGTGGTCAAATCAATACAAATGTTTAGTGTCTGTATTTTGAGACTTTCTGAACTTTTGAGAAGATCCCCAAGATGCTTACAGGAACTATTTTTTGTGGACAACTGAGAAGTTGTGCTGACAGCCTCTATCAGGCGATTGTCCTGCGGAAAACCTGTTTAAAATACTTATTTCCAACCATGTTTTGTATACTTCAGTTATAAAATTGACATACATCTAGGTACATGTACATGGATATGACTACTTACTTACCTGCATATTCATACTGGTAACTTGAGCTACGAGACACACTGGCAGGGCTAATTGTAAAACTCATTTTGCTATATTTATTGGTCAGTATCGAGTAGTCTGTAAAAACAAAGCTCATAAAATTAGGATATATACATGTATCAGTGCACAATTTTAGGACAAATTTCCAGTGTGGCAGAAGGACTCTCTCCTTTAAAAACCAGAGAGTCCTGCTCAATTTCAAAGAGCCCCGTTTAAAATAAAAAAAATTCATGCAAGGCGCAAATAATTTTTTTGTTGCAATTTTTTAGCGCATTTATGGTTATTTATAATGTTGTGAAAGAGATCCTCCTAATTTTTGCTTAGTTACGTTTTTATTATTTATAGTTTTTTTACAGGGATACTGAAATTGTCAAACAAAAAACAAAAAAGTTTATTTACTTTAATTATGAATTTACTTTCAATAAGCATCAATACATTCTCATTGAAACATCAAAAAATTAAATTCATCATTTCAGATTATATTATAGGCATAGGCCTACATGTGCGAGGTACCTACTGTTGGTCAATTGGAGTTCTCTCATCAACATGGCATATAAGTTAAATTACCATTAATTGAATTTAATTAATATAACTAATCGGACTCATCACTGCCAATAACAGACACCTTTCTTTTTCTGTATGTTTTTACATTCATTCTTCTTAGCCTGGTTGATGCTTTCAGCCAGAGCTTAACATTCATTCGTCAAACCAAGGGAGCTTCCTTGGTCAAACAAACACGAGGTGCTGACATAGTGTTGTGTTAATTGAGCAGCATTTAAATGAACAGCCTAATGACTAATCTAAAATGACTGTAACCGTGACAGTAGGCCTATGCTAAACCAGCATTGTATTTCTAGCGGACACAATAGATTGACCCAGCGTTGCTTCAATGTCGGTCCATCGTCTACGAGGCTGCCCAGCATTAAAACGATACCGCGACATGATCGCCTGTTTGCGGGATTGTGTCGATGTCACGCCACAACGATAACCGAGTCATTAGCCTGATAAGGTGAGCGACGTCACAATGTTGAGTAAAAATAGAAAGTGCTGGGACGACGTTGTGTTACCTGCCAGTTTGACTGTGAACCCAGCAAACACGGGACGTCCAACCAACGTTGCCTTGATGTTGGCCCATCGTCTACGGCCGGCGCTACTACGACGCTAGCCCAACATCAAAACAACACTGGGCAAACGTCCCGTGTTTGTTAGGGAAGCGGCGCCGACATACAGGGTCTGACCCGGCTTGTGTCCAGGAAATAGGCCTTCACTCCCTCCCTCGTCATCATCCCTCGTATCAATATCAGACTACACGTGACCATTCATATACTGGCGCCGTGGCGGACACGTCTGGTGGGAATCTGGGAACTGCTCAGCAGATTTTACCACTGAAAAAGCAGCGTGGCCACCGGCCACGCAAGGGTGAGATGCCAGCGAGCCCCGCACTTCTAAAACCACGATCGGCCACGCGGACTTGCCTCAAAATTGTGCACTGTGTATTATCACTGGTAATTTAAAATGCCAAAGCTGTACTCAGCAACACACTCTTCATCACATGCGCGCAGGGTACATATAGAACAATTTTTGCCAATTCGTTTTTTAAATGAGTATTTTATATTTCATAAACATACATTAAATCTTTGCTTATAAGGCAGTGATTATCATCAACAAATTGTTCCCTGATGAAGTTTAAATAAACAAAACCGGTCGGCACCATCTACTGATCAGCCTTTTTGCTGTGATCTTCTGCCGGAGAACATCGTTAAGGAGTTCCTCTCCTTATTTGCATTGTCTAACAGCAGGCCAGCGCTATGTTCGTCCGCACAGCCAAGTATCACTATCCGCACAGTCCAGTATCACAGCAGTGATCCTCCTGCTGTGTCTGTGTTCCATCTGGTCATTCTTTATACATCTTTGAACTAGGGCTGAAGGCCTCATGTGTTTGGGGCGGAGGCCTATGTAACCATTTCACTACACAAAAAGATGCGTTCAGCAAATGTTGCTTCAATGACGGGCCAGCGTAGACAACATTTTTTGCAAATCTGCCAATTTTTACTTCTTGTCCAAAATTTTAAATTTTGTCGGCCATTTTGGATTTTGTCGGCTGTTTTGAATTCTGATGGGAAAGTGGGGGCTTTCACTCTTTTTCTGCCCCAGACGCACCGTTTCCGAGATATTTCATTTTCAAATTTTCCCAAGGTTTCGGCAAGCGTGTGACAATAGGGGATTTTATTGTACCATAATGGAAGCGCCCCGAGGTGGTGTCCTATGTAGGAGTTTAATACCCGGAGGGCCCAAATGTCACTCCTTTTTAGCATCAGACACACGGTTTAAACGTTTTGGAGATATTGCAGTTTTTAATTCGGCCAATTTGCTAATGTTAAGTCACACTATTGGTTGGATCGCTTAGAAAAGTCATAGCAGCCTATTCGGGTACTCTAGAATTATTGAGGTCAAAATTCAATTCGATTAGATAAATACTGAGGGAGAAATAGGGTGGCAAAATTGTAGCCAAAACTCAAAATGGCAAAAACAACAGTTTGGACAAAGTCATTCGTCCAAAAAAAAAAAAATGCTGTCTGTTCAAAATATTATATGCTACGCGAAATCTTGTTTGATTTTGTAGCCGCAACTATCAATATACAACCGACAAATGAAATGTTTCTACGAATTATGACATCCAGAGACATAACAGTGGTTAAGTCACTAGCACAATTTATTTATGGTTGTTTTAAACAAAATAACTGTTAAACATGTTAAAATATTGAGTAGAATAAATCTGTCACCTGTCGCTATTTTATTCATATTATCATGCCTTCATGATCTGACTTGGGTATTACCACATATCAGTCCTGACTGTTGTTGCTCTCAGATCATATTATTTGGCATTTTAGAGCCGGTTAGGGACGTTTCCGTCGCCTTCGTTATCAGACGAGGTGGGGCCTAATGGAGGATTTCAGAGTTGCTAATTCAACTGATTTTCTCTATGAGGTCGGGAATGTTTTTCTTCGATTGTAACTCCGAGTATGTGGTACTAACTAGGTCGTGATTGAAACAGTATGAATTAAACAATATAGTGAATTTAAATAAGCTGTAATGTTTTTGTGCGAGGGCCATGTCCTGTGAGAATTGCACAAATTTTAATTTTTAACGGCCATTACTACTCCTATTACGTTGTTAAGTTTGCACCACTGGTCAATATCAGGGAATCTCCGAGCTCATAGGGACTGTGCTTGCATAGTCACATGACTCGGAGCTACCTGTTTATGCCATATTTATTGTACTTGCATGACATTATATGTAATTTGAAAAAATACAAGTTACCATTGCCTTTTTGCACACTCTAGTTACTTTAGCATAATTATGCACTTGTATATATTTTAGGTTTCTATGCTTTCCAGAGTGTCCTTTTTGCTACTATATATAATTAGAATGTCATACATAGTAGCTCTTTTATCTCTGGTTTTGGTGCGGGAAAATGATAGACCTCTATGTTATCTTGTCAATGACTTTTAATTTATTTTAAGTAGTAGTCATTTATATTATCGAAATACCCAGTTATTATTTTGGCAATGCCACCTAACATGATTTTAGCTGTATATGTCATACCATGTATATTGTCATATGATTTAAACAAATTAACAATCGTGTCTATACATACATGCACATATATATCTTTCATTTTTATGACAAATAAGTCTATATAAATATGACAAATAAGTCTATAAGTCTGTCTGTCTGCTACGATTTTCATTCAATCCTTGTGCTATAAACATAATATACTATTGCCTTCAAATTAAATATTAATAATATTTTGACCCTGAATCTTGAATTCCCGGCCAGTTGATTATATTGATATGCCTTAGGCCTATAGTCTATACATGTATGTGGAAATAAAGATAGGTAATTTAAATTTGATTGTTCTTACAAGTTCTGATGTGCTAGTATTCGACAAAATCACGTTTACTTTTAAATTATGTTATAATCAGTAGTTCATGACAAATGATAGCATGCAAAATGTGCTATGGCATTGACTTTAATGTGTTGAAGTGTTGCGGCTAATTGTCTCATTGTTACGCCTATGTAAACACACCTTTGTCACGCCAACACCATGAAGACATACCTCTGAACGGCATCGGTAGCAAATTATCTTCGAGTGCAAATGTACATTTTGTTTTTTGTATTTTAGGTTATTTCGGGGTTTTGTCATACCGGAGTAACCGTGATAAAAGTGTCATTCAAAACTAATAGGATCGTTGCAGTAGTTTTCGCGCACCTAGCTGAATACGGCCCACAGCGTGCACAGAATACACGCGCATGAATATTGTGGGTTGTATTATGACTGGTATGTCTGAGCCACTTCCGGTTTTAAATTTACTTTTGGGTCAATCGGGAATAGGAAGCATGGAGGATTTCAATCTCCCATGTTTCTGGGGGAGTTTTCGCGCAGTTGAGGGTATTTTCCCGCACCGCATTTATGTAACAGCGTGGAGACCCATGTTTAGTTTGTTTCCAAATGGATTTAGGCTTCCTTCCGGCACATGTCTGTTTTTATTTAAACCTGATACAACCATCTGCAAAAAAAAAAAAAGTGTAGGCCTGATTTTGCGGATTTTGTATCTTAGAAGCCAAAAAAATCTGCATATTCTGGGACTTAAAATAAAAAGGGACTATTTTAATGGCAGATGAAAAAAAGTTGCCGCGAAACGATGCAATTTTTATATACGAGACATTAAAACACCTGTCAACGACCGAAAATCAGAACAAGATAAAAATTTACAAAACCCTTTTTAAGAACCAGGGCAAAAAACAAACGAGGTACGCAAAAATAACCCTTGCGCGAAAATACCCTCAACCACCATAACTCTTTTAATTTTACAATGATAGCTTCATTTCTATCAGTAAAAGTGAGCAAAAAAAACAAACAAATACAGACAAATATGTCTTTTATTGCAGAGACCAGTGTACCGGTATCACAAATTCACATAAATCCTGAAAAAACACAAAAAACAACACCAAAATGACTTCTTCTGACGTAGGGTGGTGGAAGGTATTTTCGCGCAGGGGGTATTTTTGCCCTAGTTCTTAAAGGGTTTTGTAAATTTTAATCTTGTTTTGATTTTCTGTCGTTGACTGGTGTTTCAATGCAGCGAATATAAAAATTGTGTTGTTTCGCGGCAAACTTTTTTTTTCATCCGCCAATAAAATAGTTTCTTTTTATTTCAAGTCCCAGAAAATGCCGATTTTTTTGGCTTCTAAAACTCAAAATCAGTAAAATTACATTTTTTAATAATTTTTTTGCAGGTTGTTGTATCAGGTTGAAATAAAAACAGACATGTGCCGGGAGGAATCCCAAATCTATTTGGAAACAAACTATAGTGGGATTCACATTAAAAAGCGCATTTTAGGGGTATCATAATGGTGTTACTGATTCACTATTTACATGGAAAGTACTCACAATATCGACCTGAAACTTTGAGTCCGTATAAAACATATGTTCTACCTAAACAATAACTTATTTTAATTTGATTAGCTGGAATAATGCCACAGATTGAACGGGTTAAAATATTACTTGATATACTTATGGTCCGCCACTCAACCAAATGAACAAGTTATGTTCCCTGCACGTGTACACGTGGACAAGTCAATTAAGTCTGACGGGCTGAGCAGGTTGTTTTAATTGTTAGGTGTGCAGGTGCGTTGTATATAAATCAGGCTCTGTGATCCACTTAGCTTATTGTGTATTCTGGTACCTGCATGAGCTGATCAGCACGCCCGCCTTGCATGCCTTGCAGGTGAGGGGTGGCTGGGGCTCCTGATGGGTGGGTACCATTGCCACCATGTGCAATTTGATTGCGCTATTTCTTTTCAATTATCATGACCTGTAGTCATAGTAATAATAGTTTCAGAATGCAGTTAAATTAATCGAGTTGAGAAATGTGTTATGTTGGCTGAATGCATAACAGATAACAGTTATAATATTAAACCATTGTATTTATGAATTAAGCTGGTCAAACTTTTGGTCTGCAATGCCGGCATTGGGCGCATTGGGCCGACGTTGTACCAGCATTGCCACTAGGACAGGTGCGAACATACCTCATTGTAGCAGTGATAGCGAGGATGTTCTGCCACTACAGACATTTGTGGATCCAGGGCACGGTTGGAAGGCCATGAACAAGTTCCACAATGTGTCGTCCAAAGCTACAAGTCTGCCTACTAATACAGATATTATGTAATACTTCTCATATCATTGCGTAGGTAGGTGTGCGTAGTAATTAGATTTAAACAAAAGGTCGACAGTGGTCATGCAAACATATCTCTGAGACCCCACCTTTAGAGGTAAAAAGGTGGCAGAGATGATTGTGAGCAGCTAGACCAAACAATGCTGTTTTGGGGTTGGTCCACTGCAACGTCGGACCAACATTGGGCTAGCATTGGCTCAGTGTCCCTTGTTAACAGAGTTACTTGTGTGAACAAGGCTAGAGGATGGCACAATTATTCTATATTATACTCGGGGAAGTCTGCCAGTGCGCAGGCGCAGAATTTATAACATAGAGACAGCCAGAGACAAAGAGCGAGAGAGCTCTGAGAGAGATGCACAAACCACCATTGAGTAACCTGACTATTGTCTGTGAGCATGTTATGACCATGATGTAAGTGTATCAATAGAGAGGTGAGAAGATGATCCTGACCATAGGACAAGGCACGAGAGTTCATTGTCATTACAAGCCCGTTTCTAAATCCAGCGATGCTGGTGAATCTGGAAAGCATTAGATTGTAAAATCCGTGGACTTTTAATTGGACTCTCAGTCCAAGGATTTTTCAATGTGAATGTTGTTGTGAAATAATATTTACTAATATTTAGTGTCAATCACAGATGTATTATTACTCAATGTAAACACGTTGAATGGGAAGTGAACATAGTCATTGATTTCATTTCATTCCCTTTTAAACAATAATTTAATGCAAATATAATGTAATTAGGTGCCTTACTTTTATGTTTTTTTGATATCACTGTATAAGTTGATCTGTTTTTGGTGAAAACAAGGGTATGTAACACCCCCTACCCCATACTTTATTCTGTGAAAACAAGGTTATATGAGACCCCTCTCCCATACTTCATTGTATTAGCCAGCTCGGTGAAAACAAAGGAAGTCAAGGTCATTGAATTTCACAGAATAAGAAAAATGTTGAACAAGAGAAGTGAATAGAATGAAACCATTTTCTACAACGGTGCAATATTGACATAATATTGACACATAGCTGATACCAGATGGGCCATTAATAGGCCTAGGCCTTTGATAGGCCTAGTCCCAAAATGTGCCTGAAAGTTTACAAAGGAACATTCACATTTTGGAGAGTGCATCACGGCAAATAGGCCTAGATGACTTTATCTGATAAATCTACATTGCTACATTAGGAATATAGGCCTATATATAGGCCTATATATATTCTGTGTGTTCTACCATGCGTGCAAAACAAGCATTGATTGTCATAGTCTATTTACTTTACATTAAATAGTTCTCCAAACTATTTCCATTTAGAATGCTTTAATTGCTAGCGTGGCATGAATATGGCGGGCCATGGCCGGCCGTTTGTTTAATACGCCAATGGTATAGAAATTGAGAATGTAGACCCCCGCGCCGCCCAGCCGGGAGATAACCCTCATAACCTTTTCCAATGAGTGGGCTGAGCCAAAGTACCAGGATGACAGCCGATACACACTTGTAAGAGAAAAATCAACAAACATGCTCCGGGGAATTTTGTGGAGATGTTTTTTATTTTCTCACTTCAAAGCCAGTAATCTTACTCAATTCAATAATTGTCTGAAATAAAATCGCCCCATTATACAAAGTAAGTGGATATGTAAAAAAAATCGACCAAAAACGGTAAATATCGCTATGAAAGCTATGAAAGCTATGAAAGCATCCACCACGGTGAAAGGTGAATCCGGGTATAAATGAAAAATATATGCAGCATGGGTTTCCACGCTGTTACACAATGCGGTGCATGAAAATACCCTCAACTGCGCGAAAACTTCCCCAGAAACATGAGAAACATAGAAGATTGAAATAATCTATGCTCCCTATTCCCAATTGAGCCGGAAGTATATTTTTATCAAACGGAAGTGGCTCAGACATACCAATCACAATACGACCCACAATATTCATACGCCTCCATTCTGTAAACGCAGTGGGCCTTATTTGCATATGTGCGCGAAAACTACCGCCACCACCCTACCTACCTTACAAGCCTATGTCTATGTCATAGATTATGACTATGACTATGAGTGACTGACGTGAGTATGACTTGAGGCTATGATGCGAGATGTCTGCAGTCTGTCACCTGTTTGTCACGGGGGCAGGACCGATTGACAATGTTGACAAGTCTACCGTTAGTCTATGAGACTATGTCTATGAGACTATGTGCAGTCTGGAGAGCAGGTTACAGTTTCACTGTCACAGACACAGTGTCAGTCAGTTTCACAGTGACAGTGTGACTGAGATTTAGTGAGTCATGCGCAACAAAGCGCTCAAGTCAAAATTGACCAGAATGAAGTCTGAAGAACTTCAGCAGACTGACTCACTGACTGACTCAGTGATTGAGACTGAGTGAGTCAGTCAAGTCGGAGACGGAAACCCAGTCTCCCAGAGAAGTGCCCGTGGCAAATTTTTGTTTCTATAGATCTAACGTTAGAATATTTGTCTAACAATACATCACTAACACTAACAGTACATAATCATCCCACAAACTAGACCTTTTTATATTCACTTCAATGTTATGACAATGCCAATGCTAACGTTATGCAGGTTTGATCGAGTGTTATGCCGACATCGACTCTGCGCGGCATCCACAATTTTTTTCAGTTTAGATTTATTTAACAAATGAATCAGTCAACTAGTCTTAGAAACAGTTAACGACTTAAAGGCTGATCACAAGGGGTCGTATTCTCAGAAGCTGTGGGCTGCATGGAGTCTTTCTACTGGGCTACAAGCTCAATGGCCGCATTTCAAATCCACAAGATAAATAAATAATGCCTCACACAAGCACTTTAGCACATCTGGGACTGGGGGAAGTATGTAGTGTGGGAGCTAGCAGAGATTTGTAATTAGACTACATCTCGAGTACAAAAGGTTTGATAATTTAAGTCATCGGCTAATGGTATATGGCCCTAGCCTGGGAACCACAAAATGGTTAAATTTTGAAAATAGTGCGTTAAGTAGGGGGGGGGGGCATTAATAAAACATAGAAAAGTATACTTGAAAAGAATACTGATGAACAATAAGAAATTCTTAAGTGTCGCATTTAGTGCAAAATTCATCTAAAAATGTCCTAAAGAGGGCACTAATATATGTTAGGGCATTCAAAACATTATAAAATAGACTGTAGGCCTATATAACTCCATGACCTCATTAGCATATTTACATATATCAAACGTTGGAGAACATATTCTTGAAATATAATAGATCTGAGAACGAAGGAACTGGTAATATTTATTTATAATTGGTATAAGTTGATCTGTTTTTGGTGAAAACAAGGGTATGTAACACCCCCTACCCCATACTTTATTCTGTGAAAAAAAGGTTATATGAGACCCCTCTCCCATACTTCATTGTATTAGCCAGCTCGGTGAAAACAAAGGAAGTCAAGGTCATTGAATTTCACAGAATAAGAAAAATCCCAGCAAACAATTTTATAGCGGGCCAGAATTGGACCTATAATGGCAGAATTTTGTGCCAGTAATGGGCCAATACAGTCAAACCAATATGCCAGAACCGGCCCCGTTTTGGCCCAGGGTAGTTTCCATACAGTTTGCACACAGGGCCACATATGGCCCAGTACTGGTTACCATGTCTGGGCCTGTTGAGGCCCCATATTGGCCCAGATATCAAGAATACATACAGGCTGCTATTTGGTTATATTTACCGTGCCAATACTGGCCCAGATACGATTATATAATGGCTGTATAATGGTTACGAAAGGGATCAATAATGGCCCTGTATAGGATGCCTAAGTAATAGGTGTTATCTCTTTTTGAAACATGCATTCAGTTATAGCCCAGCAAACACGTGTCATTCATCCAATGCTGTCTTAATGTTGGACCAACGTCTTGGACGCTGGCCCGCCATTGAAACAGCATTGGGTGATTGTCCTGTGTTTTGCTCGGAGTTGTTGCGATACAAAAACAACAATTAAGGTTTAATTGCACAGTAAAATTAATGAAACAATATATTTGGCTTACAAAAAACGTCAACGCCGAATTTATTCGGATCTGAAATCTACAGTAGGCCTATATTTTTACAATCTATGGTCTTCCTCGACTTAAAGCGACTTAATCAGGCTAAGATCGTCAAAAAATGCGTGATTTTGTTTTGGCTTCTCAGTATGACCATGTGATGTAGACGTGTCCATGGGCTTTGGCTGCAAAAGTTTTTTTAATTTTTGTGCTGCACATTTGCCGGTTGGGCTAGATATAAAGACGAGGTTCCCAATCTCTTATTTCGGACATGCATGTTCAAAATAAGAAATTCTGGAATTTCGTCTATATCTTGCCTAACAGAGGTTGGGAAGCTTTTGCAGCTCTAGTCTGTGGACGTGTTCACATCATATGGTCGTATAGGGAGGCCAAAGTAAATTAAGTCACCGATTTTTTGACGATTTTGGCCTGATTGAGTCATTTTTATAATGTGCAAGGCCAGTAAGCCCCGCTTCTGATTGAACATTTTTTATCACCTACAAGTAGGCTCGCACCAATTTGATAAATAATTTTTATAATTAGGCCTACAATAAATATAGTGCTTAGGCTAGACTATTTAAAAAGATGCCTAATTTAGCCCCAGCAGTGACTAGTACAGACAAGCGGGACCGAGTGGTGAATTCTTAGCTATGCCTAATTAGGATACAAAGCAATTCGAATATAGGCCTCTGAATAACAACTGATAACGGCAACCTAGGCCTACTGCCAGTACTGGTAAAACACTCTCCAATTCCTCCTATTATCACTCACGGCGGCGACAAGCCTTACCAAAATATTCGATTCATTCTTCAATTATACCATCATGAATCAGAAAAAATATATACACATGTGCTACAATTCATATTTGAGTAAATTTGTACTTTAATATAAACATCTAAGTCCATTTTAAATCGAAAAGAAGAATAAATGATGACAATTCAGAAAAATGTAGCCTACACTTGTTTTAACCGCCAAGAAAAGACCCACCTAGAGGAAAGATCTATACTAAAATGCCAGCACTGGGCCGGAATACTGGCCAATACTGGCCCACAACGCCGGAAGCTCCCCCGAGTGAGTAACAATGTAATCATATGCCGTTATTGTGCCGTTATTTTGTCAGTCTAATCTGAATCAGGCCAAGAAGGCCGAAACTGGGCCAGTTTTGGCATACCCCAACAATACCTGTATGCCAGTACTGCCACTATTCGCCAGTAATTACCATTATTGGGCCATTTAAGCACATGTTTGCTGGGATGTTGAACAAGAGAAGTGAATAGAATGAAACCATTTTCTACAACGGTGCAATATTGACATAATATTGACACATAGCTGATACCAGATGGGTCATTAATAGGCCTAGGCCTTTGATAGGCCTAGTTCCAAAATGTGCCTGAAAGTTTACAACGGAACATTCACATTTTGGAGAGTGCATCACGGCAAATAGGCCTAGCCCTGCAAACACTGTACGTAATATAACGTTCGTTAAGGTCCCATTTTCGTCATTCATGGATGAACGTAACGAGGACGTGCTAGGGACGTAGTCATAATAACCCTAACGTCCCCATAACGTCCCAATAACGCTACATTTATGTTTTACGTTCTAAGGACGTAAATGGGAGTTCACAGAATTACGTCCTAAGTACGAATACTGTTTTACGTCATAACGTCCCCACAACGTACAGCATTTCGTACTTAGGACGTAATTCTGTGAACTCCCATTTACGTCCTTAGAACGTAAATCATGAATGTAACGTTATTGCGACGTTCTGGCGACGTTAGGGCTGTTATGACTACGTCCTTAGCACGTCCTCGTTACATTCATCCATGAATGACGAAAATGGGACCTCAACGAACGATATATTACGTACAGTGTTTGCAGGGAGATGACTTTATCTGATAAATCTACATTGCTACATTAGGAATATAGGCCTATATATAGGCCTATATATATTCTGTGTGTTCTACCATGCGTGCAAAACAAGCATTGATTGTCATAGTCTATTTACTTTACATTAAATAGTTCTCCAAACTATTTCTATTTAGAATGCTTTAATTGCTAGTAGGCATGGACGTAATGTTCTCTTGCATTTTTAATTTGTGTGATGTGCGCATGCGCATAACGTATAAGCTGTATTGTGCCCAGGGGCTACTTCATGGGTCCTCCTTAAAAATGAAGTCGGTTTCTGGGGGTTGTTTTATCAGGGGGAAGTCGGTAAAGGAAGAGTTAAAGTCTAACCCACCCAGCAGGCTATTTTTCGTGTGCACAGTTTGATGTCTAGCTAGACTATAATAAAGAGAGAGTGAAAGGAAGAAAGAGTTAAGGAAGTTATTCACTTACTGTCGACAAAACGGCAAATTGAATTATAGTGATCAGAGTTTGGTGAGGGTGGTTTGAATCATGCAATAAAATTCGACTGGCTGGTCCAACACTAAATTTTCAGAATTTTGAAAAATTCCCCTCCTATTTATGCTACTTTAGGCGACTAGGAGGGAACGTTTTTAAAATTAATTTGCAATCGCTAAACACCATAATAAATTAAGTGATTCGATTTTCAAACCCCCCCCCCCTCCGTTAAATTCAAGAAATATCAGTAGTTTTTCTTGTCTAATCGTTACAATCATAAATTTTGAACTGAAAAATATCGCCTCGACTCAGAGAACTTTTAATAGGATTAGAGCCATTTAAAACTCTTTGCCTGATATACATGTCAATAAACGGCCCTAATTCGACCCATAAATATATTACTGCCAGGACCGTAGGTCAACATTTTGCAATCAAAACCATATTTTTATTTCAGGGGCAGCAGTTTTGTTTTACTATGCTTTGGTAAGAACTGCCATCTTGGCAGCTGGTCTCCCTATCACTTAGCTCATCTAGCCGTCGTGGCTACACGTGAACCCGCCAATATACCGGCATGCAAGGCGAACATTATCCCATCAGCTCAGCTCATCATATATTAGCATAAATTAGGCCGCCATCATGTTTCAGCAGAGAGCACGGTACATTCCGTTCAAGTGTCAAGGCCAGCTCGGCCGACAACACTGTCTGGAAATGTAGTCTAGACATTTTGTAAAATTTTAAAATATCTTTTTCAGTCGTGAAAGCGAGACCGAATTCATTTTATTATGTGCTTTTCAAAATCGCACATCACATCACACTTAGTGTGATTGATTGTGTAGGAAAATTTGATAGTCTATTTTTCCATACATCCACGCTGATGCGCTTACTATGCAGTATTTATAGACTACTGTTAGTCAGAATTACAACAAATGTGCTATTGTGACTATTTTGATATTTTTGTGTGTTCTTCGACTTCTGTGGAAAACTTTTCCACACAGGTCGAATTACCAAATACTACAATCTCATAGCTTAGAATAGTCTATTAGCATTTATTCTGGCATCTGTACATGACATTTTATGACCTACAACCCTCACAATTTCAATGTATTTGTATTCAAAATAGTTAAATCAAATAGCATGATCCTTACAACGCACAATTTCCGCACAGATTTTTCAGACATTTCAATAACCCCTGTAACCTACAACCTGTAACCCCAACCTGGACAAGTCTCCTAACCACATATTCATCTCACATTAAGATTTCCTCTCAACTAATCTGCTGTGCTCACATTTCTTCAAATAGAGCGCCACAACCGAAATAGTTGGCATGGTTAAAATGCACGCCATTTCAACACCCGTTTGAGTAATGCACACTAGCTAATAGCTAGGCCAGCGAGCTCAAACGTTTCACTCTTTAAATAATTTCAACACAAACATTTCAAAATGGCTACCAGAGGCGGCAGTGAAGGTTTTGTGTTTACACCCCTGGAAGAAAATGGGGCTCGTCATAAAGACTCGTATTTCCCTTTAAGCGACGAAAATGCATCTGAGATAAAAGACACAGACGCAGAGTTTAAAAGGCCTAAAGCAGACTTTTTAAGGATCGCTTGTAACAGACGTCGGAGAGATTTTTCAAGGAGCGAATCCTCCAGAAGCCCATCGCCAATTGAACGTCGGACACAACGGCGATCAACAAATATTTCAAAACATAAAATAGCAACATTCTACCCAACTGACGTGGAGTTGTGGTTCAACCAAATTCAAACACAATTCGATTTGCATTAGATCACCAGCGACGACGAGAGATACAGATTAATCTGTGCTGCGCTTTCTGGCGAGCTAGGTAGCGTCTTCAGCCTTTTCCCACACATAAATATGAGAATCTGAAGGGCATTTTGATAGAGCGTAGAGGTTTGACTACCCTGGAGAGAGTTAATAAAGTGATCTCGGGAGAGAAAATGGGATCAGATATACCGTCTCGATTCCTAAGGCGACTTCAGAAGACGGCTGGATTTGGCACTACGGCAGTGGTAGGAAAAGCAGTCATTTGTCAGGCCTTCATTCGGCAGATGCCTATCTCAATACGAGCACATTTAGCTACCCAGCTAGACAGAGCGTCACTGGAAAGTTTGGCCGTGTTAGCCGACTGAGCGTTAGCTTCAGAGAACGACGTAGCAGAAGTCAAACAGGGTGTCGCTGATATCCAAGTAAGCAAGAGTGGAAAGCTAGTTGAATTGTTGGAAGACCTGTCTCGCAGGCTCCAAAAATTAGAGACAGCCACAGCCACAGCAGCAAAGAAGAAGAACTACGGACTCTCACAGACAGCTAAAAATCGTTCCTCCAAGACACCGTTTGTGCCTAATGCACAGGCAAAACCATTTATACCTAGTAATCAAAATGAAAACAGACGATGTTTTAAACGTTTAGCAAGCTAGCCGTCCTAACGTTCCGCCACCGAATACACAGCAGGAAGGTGCTGTTCAACCGATCGACACAGCTAATGCACCTGTCTTCTATTATCATCAAACATTCGGTGATAAAGCACGCACGTGCAGAGACCCTTGCGCTTTTCTTTAATCTAGTCGGCCAGAGCAAGGTAGCGACTCTTGCATCTGTCGAAATAACAGAGACGCGACATGACTTTGTAGAAGCTACCCTTCCCACTTTATCTCCCTCTAAGTTATTATACGTCGCAGACAAACGCAACAACTGCAAATATCTAATCGACACTGGCGCTGCAGTTAGCGTTTTACCTAAGTATTGCGCGAACAGGACTACAGACATTGCCAGTCTGCCCCTCGTTTCAGCTAATAGCACTACTATCACTACCCACGGTACTAGTAAACGTATAGTTGACGTTGGTCTTGAACGAGAATACGCTTGGACATTCATAATAACGAACATTAAACAGCCCATTATAGGAGCAGATTTTCTTATACACTACAGCTTACTGGTTGATTTAAAAAGCCGCTGTCTGAGAGACATGAGAACCGTTTAGCTATACCAGCTACCCTACCATCCATAAAATATTTATCACTAAATAGAATCGATACTATTATCAACGAATACTCGGTCAGTTCCCGGAACTAACTAACGAAGGGCGAGACAATGAAACACGGTATTACCCATAATATAGTGACCAAAGGACACCCCGTTTTTGAGCAACCACAACGACTAGCACCTGATAAATTAGTCACCACGAAACGCGAGTTTGACGAAATGATAAAATTAGGCGTTATCGAACCTAGCGACAGCGAATGGTCATCAGCGCTTCATATGGTATCTAAAAAGAACGGTGACTGGAGACCATGTGGAGATTACAGAAGTTTGAATGCTCAGCAATACCTGATAGATATTCAATTCCTCATATACAGGATTTTACGCAGCGTTTAGCTGGGTCTGAGGTTTTCTTCACGATAGACTTGGTACGAGCATATTATCAGATACCCGTTGAACTGTCCGACGTGCACAAAACAGCGGTTACAACACCTTATGATCTCTTCAATTTCACTCGGACACCGTTTGGTTTACGAAATTACGGTCAAACTTTCCAACGCTTTATAGACCAAGTTACGCACGTACTAGTTTTTGTGTTTGTATATTTGGACGATTTGCTAGTAACAAGTCCCGACCATAGAACCCATAAGAAACATTTACAAATACTTTTTACTCTTTTAGCCGAATGCGGAATTATCATTGGCCTGGAGAAATGTCAGTTCGGTACTACTGAATTAAGTTTATTAGGCCATCACGTTTGCTCAGAGGGCATTTCACCGTTACCCAGCGCCGTAGACGCAATAGTAAATTTTGCTACACTCGAAAAGCAACGAGCATTGCGAAGATATCTAGGAAAGGTAAATTACTACCCTAGATTTATACTACATTGCTCGGCTAAGTTGACGTCGTTAAACAATTTACTGAACGAAGCTAACGAAGGACATACAAGATTGTCCCCTAAGTCTAATTTTGACTGCAGAGACACGTTACAGTGCTTTCGACTGCGAGCTTTTGGCATTCAATGCCACGATTAGACATTTCAAACAAACCAGGCATTTGGCCTTTATAGCAGAGTTCACAACAGATATCATATATGTGATAGGAGAAACAAATTTCGACTCTTTTAAGACAAGTATTGTATAAAATAACTTCGGTCCAACGTTCATTAAATGGATTCAACTTTTATACACTAACATAAGCAGCCGTATGATAAGTAATGGCTTTACATCCAACTACTTTAATATAAATAGTGGAGTGAGACAAGGGGACCCACTATCTCCCTACTTATTTATAATTGCTGCAGAAGTACTCAACACATCTACTAAACAGTCAAAATCAATAAGAGGCATACTAGTTAATCTTACTGAACTGATGATATTACAATACGCAGATGATATAGGATATAGAAATGATTATAGAAATCCTGAGAGACATTGAATCTGCGAAAAAATTCCTAGATGAAATTTTAATCTTTGGATCTTTCTCTGGTCTTATTATTAACATAGATAAATCAGAAGCTATGTGGATAGGTAGTGAATATCTAAATGAAAACAAATCATCTCCATTGGGTGTTTGAAGGACTAAAGTATTAAAAATGCTTGGTGTATTTTTGACATATGATCAACAACTGAGCAAAGAATTGAACTATGAAAAGTAGAAAATAATATACGGTCATGGAGGCAAAGAAAATTACACTGATTGATAGAACTAAGATAATAAAAACATTTATTGTATCACAATTTCTGTACACCTTGTCAGCCATTGATATTCCCGATATATATATTTAGAAAGTATCGAATATTATATTTAAATTTATTTGGGATGGAAAGCGTGACAAAATTAAAAGATCAACTATTATTAGAGCAGAAGAAAATGGGGGACTCCAAGTGCCTGACTTTAAAACTCTGGTAAATGTATCTAAGATTATATGGCTGATAAGGTATTTTACTGGTCCGAGTCATAAATGGAAAAATGTACTCAGTGCTATATGTATGAAAAGGTAAATGTACAAAATATTACTACACAGTAACTACGTGAGCCAAAATATTAATGCTATGAATTTTCCTATGTTTTATCATAAAGCATTATATATGTGGGCTGATGTAGTTGAGATACATGGATTTCAAAAACCTCAAATTATTTGGTACAATAAGAATTGTCTGCTTATAATACACCCTCTTTTATAAGTGAAGTGTCTATATGTGGAATCAACGTGATAGGTGATTTGTTTGAATTAGATAAACAAACTATCCCATTTAATTCTTGGACAGAACGGTGTTTGAATCCGGTGCATTATCTTGAATGGCGCGGCTTAATAAACAGTAGGCCCTATAAAGAAAAGTGGGATGTTAAATGAAATAGTAGATCTTGTTCGCTTGGATATCATGCCGATGAGGCAGTGGTAGCAGGCGAACCAGATATGCCATGCCAATCCGCCATTCAAAACACTTTTAATTTTGAGAAAGCGGAATCCCTTTATCTAGCTTGAGATCAAGGGAAACCAATCTGTTTAGCAAATAATAAGTATATATAAAATTAATTGAAAATGTCATAACTATAGACAATAAACCAGTAATAACGAAATTTTTACCAGGTATGAACATTAACTGGAAAAGTGTATTTAGTAGAATTTTTAAAATGTCTCATGATATCAAAACTATGGACTTCCAATATAAAGCTCTCTATGACGTCTTAGCAACCAATTATTGATTATGTCAGTGGAAAATTGAGGAGAGTAACCTTTGTACTTTTTGTAATGGAGCTGTAGAAACACAGTTACATTTATTTTGGGAGAGTAATAAAATACATAATATATGGTTATTGGTGAACTTGTAGATTGTACAATTTTTAAATCAAAATACACTATCAGATTATGATCTTTTGCTGTGGATTGACAACATAGAAATGTGTAAAATAATATTTATGACCAAAAGATATATATATAGATGCAAACCTAACGATGAACTTCGACTCTCTGTCATTTTTGACGCTGTCTCTCACCCTAATTGCTTACCCACCACCCTTTAACTCCTCCTCATTGCAGCTTTAACACTTTCCCTAATCATTTACCACTTCATGGTTGCCTTAAAATGCCTTCTCATCGCTTTTTATTGCCTTCTCATCGCCAGTTAACCCTTTGAGTCACAACCGCGCTTGAAAGCGTGCCCAATACATAACTAGTGAAGCACAAGACAATAGGCTTGTCATTATATGACGTCACACACAATGTATAAAAAGGGCGCACTTGTGACATCAAAAATTATCTTTTATCCTCCCACCTAAAAAAAATAAATGTGGCATAAATACGCTGCCGTACGCTTCCGCAGGCCTACGTGCGTTTGTATTTTGCAAAGAGTATGCTAACATCATATTTTGCATAAAATTTTGCCTAAATAATGATTTAACTCAAAGGGTTAATGCCTTCCATCACTATTTAACGCTTCACCATTGCCCTTTAACACCTTACGATCACCATTTAATGCACCCGCAGTGCCTTTTAAGGCCTTTCTAACACCCTTTAATGTATCTCCATCGCCCTTAACAATTTTTCATTGATATGTCTTTAATACCTTCTGACACCTAGCCTATTCATCACCATTTAGCACCTCCCTGTCAACATGTATGGTATGGGGTACTCAATTCCCGAAAGTGTACCAGGAATATATTTTCCAGACAAAAAGACATGAAAAAGTGGTACCTAGTATATTACACTTGTTCCTAGTATAGCTTTATTTGCTAAGAATCACAGTTTTGCTCACCTGACTTCAGTTAGAATTACATAAAAAAGACATAATACACTTTTTTTGCTATTTATGTTTGTTACAAATCATATTTTCATGTTCTTGACCTCGGAATTGACTTATTTTTTATGACCTTGAATTGAAAAGAACCTTAAAGATGACTCCGAATCAGCGAAATAATACCATCATTGGATTCCTTATTCAAAATCACATGAAAAACGGTAGTCTTTTACACACATTTCTAGCTTCATTTGTTAAAAAATGTTATATATTATCTTACATCACCTTGAAATTGACCTTTTGATCTTGAAAATGATTCAGAATAATTTCAGAATATATTTTCAGAAATGGATTGCCCAGTCAAACTTACAAAAAAATGAGGTATTAGGTCTACACTTGTTTCTAGTTTCATTTGTTGAAAAATCATATTTGACTTTCATGTTTGTGCCCGCTTTTCGTAGCCGCGCAGAAAGTCATTTGACCTTCATTTTATCTTGTGGCTGAAAATATGTTTTTCCCAAATAAACGACTACCTGAGTTTGACCCACTGGAGCATACGAAATGATATAAAAATAGATGTTTGCTTCTAACCATTCAGTTTAGCAGTTATCACATTTACGATAAATGGCCTCCAGTCTAATTCGTGAATTTAAAAATATAATTTTGTTGATAATTATTAGGTATGCATTATTTCCTGTATGCGGAGTTTGAGATATAGGCCTAACCTTGTTCTCATAAGAACAAGTGTAAAAATGGGATTGGCATTTAGGGGTGATGAGACCATAGAGTATTTCTTATTTTTGCCATGGTTGTCAATAATTAAAAATCAGGAATTTCGTCTCTATATCTAGCCTAACTGGTAAATGCGCAGCACAAGAATTAAAAAACTTTTGCAGTTCTAGTCTATGGCCATATGTTTACATCATATGGTCACATTAATAAGCCAAAATAAAATCATCGATTTTTTATGATTATATAGACCTGGGGATTTTCCTTTAAGGTAGGCCTAGCACTCAGGAATCATGATGGCATGGGTCGCTGTCTCGATCTCCAGGCAAGGCAGTTTCAACACTGTTACAATTACGTGATGGTTCTTGATGCTTTATTGATATACTTTGCTGTGCATTGACTCGGATGGATGGTGATGGAATGTGTAGAGCGGCGGCGGCCTCGTGGCTAGCTCTGTGGGGAGCAGAGGGACAACAGGTCCGCTCTGCTCCCTGAGTAGTGAATGAGTGAGTGGAGCGTGGCTTAGCACCGGCGGCATCCTCTAGGGGGCGGCTTCTCGTCAGATGCGAACCCTAGCGAACGCCACCAAAACCGATGCTTGTCACCACACAACCCCCGGGCTAAGTGATAACGCATGAACCTAGCTAACTTGTGGATAAAGCGGAGGTTTCGTCAGGCCCATCCGAGCAGTGCACCAAAAACAACATTATTACAAAAATAGCTGATTGCGAAAAATACAGGGTGGGTGTGTGGCGAACACCACATGCGCAGCATAAAAAATATTTAAAGTCTGTTCCCCTCCTCTTAACACCAGTGTTCTGAAATTATGCCGTTGCTCGACGTGTGTCGTCCAACCCTATTACATTTAATTAATACAATAATGTAATACAAGCATTAATGATATCGTGTACATAATATGCTTTGCAAAGTACCTATGTAAATTACATTTGAAAAGGGTACATTTCGTTCATCACATGTGATACAATGTAATAGTAGTGCGATGCGTGTGACTGGTCCTGCCAGATTGACGCTGATATAGCGAGAACCAGCAACACAAATCGAGCAGGTGTTTGGATATGACGTACAACACATGCTAAAATATAGTAACGATTTAAAGCTGCAGTGCGTGATCGTTAAAAGGCAGTATATGTGATACTGTAGCGAACTACGTTCGTGCGGTTGCTTTGTGAAAATAATATGTACTATTAATATTAAAATGACTGTTGAGATCTGAAATGTCTGTGAAAATATAAAAAAAAACGCTAGTTGATGCTGTGCACTGATGGATGGTGATGGAATACGTAACGCGGCGGCTTCGGCCTCGTGGCAAGCTCTGCGGAGAGCAGAGGGACAACAGGTCTGCTCTGCTCCCTGAGTAGATTGCAAGTGAATGAGTAAATGGAGCGTGCTTGGTTTCTGAGAATATACGACCTGGAAATATAACTATTTCACTCCTTTTCGGTGCTTCAAAATTGTTTTTTGACTTTTTTGTATTTTTAGTTAAGATAAGTGGGCTATATAGCTTCATATAAATTGAATTTTCAAAATTGCCAAATTAGAAAATGTCTCATCCCAAGGAGCAACTTTATTTAATTTATAATATATTGACATATTGTGTTGTTATATGATAGCCTACTTTGGATTTGGTTCTTGGTGGTTATCAAATGTAATTGCTCTGCCATTCATTCCGCACCGTGATTCTAATATTTCGTTCCGTGGTTCTCTGCAACTATTAGATTACTAGAGTGCTAATAAAGTGATTTTAGCACTATAAATATATATTTAATAAATTTATTATATCGCACATTATTGTTTTTTTTATATAATACTTTGGATTTGTTTTTTGGTGGTTGTCAAACGTAGCCTAATTGCTGTAGGCCTATTATTTCGTCCCGTGATTCGTTCCGTTCCGTGATTCTAATATTTCGTTCCGTGGTTCTCTGCAACTATTAGATTACTAGAGTGCTAATAAAGTGATTTTAGCACTATAAATATATATTTAATAAATTTATTATATCGCACATTATTGTTTTTTTTTATATAATACTTTGCATTTGTTTTTTGGTGGTTGTCAAACGTAGCCTAATTGCTGTAGGCCTATTATTTCGTCCCGTATTATTTCGTTCCGTGATTCAGTCTATGCCACAAGCAACGAAATCATTGTATGGAGATTTCCTTCAAGCTGTCATACTGTTATGGCTTGCCTATTAATTATTTAGCAGACACTTGTCGGTTCCCATTCATTCATCCCCATGACGTTTTGCTTATAATGATGCTCGGCTGCCTAACTGCCTGACTGCCACTTGAGACGGACATGTTGGCTGTTGGACTGCTCCTTCGGCCAGTTCTCCAGTGTGGAACCTGTGTAGCCTATATATGAGAAGGTGTCTTTTAAAAAGCGGGAAGTTTCGTCATCTATGCACATGATCATCATTGGGTTCTATGGTTGCTTTAGCTGCCGTCAATGTACAAAGGTAGTCCGTGAGCATTGAATTCGTTTCTTGATGTGGCCCACCGGCTTAGTGATACACAGCTCTGAGTAAAAAGCAACTGGACTAAAAGCGGGATTGGATCGATAGATAATTATCGGAAGGCCCGGGCAGCCTGCATGCGGGCTAGCTAATCCAAACAAACAAACAGACAGCCTGACAAGCAACTGGACTAAAGGCGGGATTGTGATCGATCGATAATTATCGGAAGGCCCGGGCAGCCTGCATGCGGGCTAGCTAACCTAAACAAACAAACAAACAAACAAACAAACAGGTCGGTCATGTCAGTGTCTGGTCATGTCCTTCGCAGATTAAAATAATTTACGTTAGGCCATACATATACACGAAATATGGCAACAAGCAGTGACTTAAAATCACGGGCTAGTGGCCCAAAGACATGGGATCCTTACAAACTTGTAGATATTTCAATAGAGGAACAGCGGGCAATAAAAGAAAGATCTCAAATGAGAGAAGTTTTGAAAATGGAATGGCAAAAAAAAGTTACAAATCCGTACCGCGGAGCTGGCGGGGTTATTGTGAGTTGTTTCAAATTTAACTCTACTCGTTACTCCGTTAGACTATAGTCTAGTAGGCTAGGCCTGGTGGGAGTGGCCTATTTATAAATAAAGCGTTCCAGCTTTTTTATGTTGTGCACAGAGTTTGTTTACTCGTTGACCGTACCATGGCCATGGGCGATAATCAGATAATTAATAGGCATAGCCATAGCATAGGCTTATAGTTAGGTCTATGAGACTATGGGTCTATACTATAGCCTTTAGTCCGGTACATCTTTTCCACGAAACCGGCCATTAAAAGGCATATATTGTGAATTGTGGACTAATAGGGGGTGTAGCGCAGTCTAATGGGTATAATAGGAATAATTATAAATAGGTCTCTATTTTATTTGCATTTCTAATCAAATTTGCGTTTTAAAGAAAGGTAAGTGGAAAATGTATGTCGCGTCAATCCACACAAGCCACTAAGTGACTAACGTTACTGCCTATTATTGAAGCACTCACCAGATGCTGCTATAACTATATGTAGATATGCAGTAATCTAATTGGTACTCATTTAAATAATACAAAATAATATTATCTCCACTTTTCAATTGTTTTCTTATTTTTGTCATACAGGTATGCATGTCTAAAGAAGCGGCAATAACGCGATGGTTGACATGTGGTTATATAAACTGTCAATAGCCGATAATTATAATAAAATGCAATAAAAAAATATATAGGCCTATATTAGCCTATTCATTTTATTGATGTTTAGAAATACGCAAGAAGTGGGCCTACTTGAAACTCACAGTCCAACGTCACGTAAATCACACACCCTCGATTGTCTTTTAAGTTTTATTACCAATCACGCCTCGCCAGGATCACACGATGCAGATTGCTATTAGTCCAAAAAGTTTAACTGTTATTGCGTCAAAGCATACCGTATCGGATTACGCACCTCTGTGATGTGATCACGCCAAGCACACGATGTGTGGCATCTCAACAGACACGACACATCAACCCAAGGCTCGCCCATAGTCTACGACATTAGCCCAACATTGGACCATGAGTGGATTAATGTAAAGTGTTTGCTAGCATAGGATACTACTGTGATCACAATAAAAAAAATCGTATGTATAATTAATATATAATATAGGCCTATATATATTTTGTATAATAAAAACAATTGTTTATTTTGGTAGTGTTTAATTATCCCACACGGATCGATCATCACGCAGGGTAGCCTACCGATCACGCTGACAATGGTATAGGCTGGTCCTATGATCACCACAACGCATTTTTCGGATGATATTTGCTAGATCTTCTATCCTCTATATTATGTCATTGCAATTAATTAACATTACAGTATACTAGGTACAATACATTTTGAATCGGTCAAATTAAAGTACATATACTTAGTTTGACTTGAAAAAGACACGCACCTACGACATGAATGGCGCGCTAAACAGGTAAGAAGCTACAATTCTAGCGTTAACCGATTATAAACGTTCTCTGACTTCATAACTGTTATTATCTTTTAGCGGCTTCTTCTTACATATATCTGAATCAAATAATATTTTATCAAAGTTGTTATGCTTATTCAGTTCTGAATTTCAGTCTACTATACTGTTATAGTATAGTTTAAACATGTAATGCTTTACGCCAGCGGGTTATTATTGTAATAGGCCTATAGTTCGATTGAAAGATGTAAATAAGAAAAACAAGTAATTGGGTGATGCGCTCTGTGGCTGAGTGAGCTATAACCAATCAAACGTATTAGAGACTATGTGTTGACGCTTGTCAACTTAAGGTGTTACGTCATGGTGATTACAAGTCGGAAAGGAGGGGTGGCAATTAAAGTGACACGTAAGAGGCTAAGTGTGACTATTTAATAAACAATTTATTATTAAATGTTTATCGTCCCGAAAACCTAAGATAAAATAACCACGCGGCTTTGCAATATGTTATGTATATTTTATTTTTATGTTTTATATGTAATATATGTATATATATATCTTTTATATTTGCTTGTTGCAGGATCTACGCTGCTGTTGGTACAGATCGTCTAGATGTCCTCGGTGACGGTAACTGCATGTTCAGGGCACTGTCACATATATGCCTAATTAATCATATTGTATAATATGTAAATAATTTTATTATAAAGTTGTATCATAATTATAATATAATGCACATGTATATACGTCTTATACTTTACTGTATATGTAATGTAGATATATAAGACATGTTTGAAATAAATGCGTCATTCCGGAATGTGTTCTTTTCTTTTTTATCCCTTTAACCGCCAAATTATTTAATCTGAATTTTCACCCACTTGAAGTTGTGTCTCGCTGACGCGATCCACAACTTCAAGTGAGTGAAAATTATTCAGATTTGGCAAAATGGAGGTCAACTATTTTCAAATATTGCTGATTGATGTCACATTTTATCTCTTGTCACATGTTTAAAATGTGGTATTTAATGTGCTAATAAAAAATGAAAACCCGAATATATGCGACACCGGCGGTTAAAGGAATAATAACGATATCAATTGATTACAAAGCTTAATTAAAAACCATTTCATTTGGTGACTCTAGTGACATCTAGTGAATATAATTTCACAGCCATAGTAGATATGCCACAAGTAGTCTATAATACTAACACGTTACATGACATGCAGGCCCGGGATGCGGGCCTGCTATCAGGACTATAAGTCTACACATGCTAGACCAATAGCGGGGGCATTCTCAAGCTTGCCGTCGACGTTTCGGTTATTAAACCTACTTATATTATACATTTTATTATTATAATGCTACCCGTGGACTATGGTTACTTACACAATAGTATATAGTTAATTGGGCCTCTATTAGCGTTTTTAGGGCCGGTTTCGGTCGGTTTCGGCCAGTATCGCTCGGTTTCGTGAAAAAGACCCACCCCTATTTATAGTCACACTAAACTAGGCCAGTGGCTGATTCTGAGGGTTGTCGTGTTTGAACACATTTTATCGATATTTATATTAATTTCATCTGTGATATGAGATAACTGTTATGTGAGATTTGCGGATGGACACAGGGGGTGAGAAGGATTTGTGTCTTTTCTGGGAATGGGCGCAAGAATATTTAGGGAAATCTGGGCGAACTGGACCTTTTTCCGCATATCGGGCCTAGTTCAAAATCTAATTGGTGAGCATAGACTACTATTTAAGAAGCTGTTTTTTCAAAAAGAAGAGACTCCCTAGCCGGCCCGCCCGCCGCCAGCACTGTTTAATTATCCAGCCGGCGTCTTCCTTTAAATCGTTATTATACTGTCATTTGAAAACTTTGTTGTAGTTGTTGAAGTTAATTTGTGCTCCCACATCGACTGACAGGTCAAAAACAAAACACGATGAATGACGTGACAGAATATGAAATGGACGAAACTGCCTCTTTGTTTGTTTGCATCTGACATCTGACTGGTGGCTGAACTCAAGGTGCCAAACCTCAGATATTGGCAATTACATGTATTGGCTGTATACTGTAAGCTAGCAATATGAGCAGTGTCTGTGAGTGAGCGAGCAGCACTGCGCTAGGTGTGAATATACATCCTGGGTAAATGATGAATATTTAAAGGCCGGAAGAAACTAGCTGATCTCAGGTGGAATTATCCTCATTCTCAAGCTTGTTGATCAATATTAGATACCTAAAATTATGGTACTATTTGACAAAGGGAAGGAAGAGGAGGGAGGTGTTGCACCACGGTGGGTGTCAGTGGCACTGGTTGAATAACGCCTGGCTGAACTAGACAATTACATGACTGTCCAGCGATTGTGTCACTCTAACAAACATGACACATAAACCCAATGTTGTCTCAGAGTTGGAACACCGTCTGTGACACTGGTACATCCTCAGGGTACTGGGGGGAGTTGTTAATAATAGTAGTTTTCGCTCCCACCTGGGACAGGTCATGTTCTGTCTGTTGCATGATGTACAGCATGATGAGCTAAGGGAAGCACAAGTCTACAACAATTATCCAAGGAAAGCTGAAGCCTCCACGAATCAGGCCATAATCTTCAGACGGATTGCCAGCGGCGTACCCTGGTTCCTCCGCTCACCAGTGGCCCTGATGCGGCAGGTTGGCCGTGGTAGCCTTGAAACAACCGGCAATAGAGTGCTTGACTTTAGGTCTCAAATGTGGGATGAATGCAGACTTTACCCTCAGTTGACAGCTCTATGACAGTAGCTATGACCCTAAAAAGACGTTGACTAGATGTAGTCCACTATATATGTATATGACGACCAGCTGAGTCACGATATCAAATAAAAATTGTCGAACTCAATAACAAAAAATTACATCTGAATGTTTACCTCAAAATCACAGGATGACACAAGTCCACAGGTCCCAATAATGTAAATGTACATGTATGTCATAATTATAGTCTGTCCGATGTAGAGGCTGGTCCAAAATGAGAGTTAGTCTTTCAGGTATTACTCCGTCAATTCTTTTTCATGAAATGTTCTAAACACTATTTTAAAAAGATATTTTTAAAGTTCAAAAGATAGACCATTTCACAATGGAATGTAGTAAATTTCTAATTTTGACACCCCTCGATCTATAAACCCATTAATTCATTCCGGTTGATTCTCAGACATTGTGTTGTAAGTCTAACTTTTGAAATACTGACTGAAATTTCGTGATATTTTTAGGGTTAAATTTGTTGACAAATCACTCGATAATAATGGTTACAAAATTTCTTGAAAATCGCTCGAGAAGTGACTGAGTAGTGAGTAATACCCGAAATAGTGTATCTTGCATTTTGCTTCATATCAGGAAACCACTCACTTTTGCCATTGCATGATTTTATGCGCCCTTGTTATTTGACCCTGCCCTTTGAACGTTTTCTGCTCTGGACGTCCCCTTTTCTACTCTGCATGACCCCCTTTCTACCTCAGACCCGTCACTGCTCTGCAATATGATAAATATTGCTGCATTCTCACATTGAACAAATTTAGGCATCTTATACAATCATACTGCACAAATATGCATTAAGCTACTTACTGTTTTTCTATAGCCGAGCTATATATTATAATTATGTTTTTGTTTTTATTTTGTTTCAGTTTGACCCTGCGGTACAACGCTTTATGTCCATGAGAGCATCAGAGTTCGACAGTTTTAAAGCAACCCCAAAAACATTTGCTTTCACTTTCTTCACATTAGTATTTCCAGTAGGATTTATGAGCTGGTATATTTACAGAGAACGGGTATGTGATGTGTTGCCAACATAATATGTAAAACAAATTGTAGGCGTTCGTTTTTTTCTTAGCAAGAAACATAATTAAAAAAACAAACCATTGTTTGTAGGCCAGAGAATCTGGGAATAGTTTGTCCAGGAAAAATGTGTAGCAGTTTAGCAACCATGAATGTGCAAAACTACTATTTTTCATGCAAAAAACTGCTACACAAACATATTATTGTGTAGCATATGCCCAAAATTGTATAGCAAACAGCTCCACTACACTAGACAAATTATTCCCTCTATGCCTACATTTCTATATCTGTGCATAATCATTTATATATTTCAAATATTTCCTCTGATAGTAATCAACTATTTTATATAATAAACATATTTTTTCAGCAAGAAAAGGAGAAGAGATGGAGAAGTGGACAAGTTGCCTATAAAAACAGGGATTGGAAATTTGTTTAAAGATATCAATAATCAAAACTGTTATCAATAAGTAAAAATTAAAGATGTAAAAGTGACTGGATCTGACGATCATTTACACATATTTGGCCTGTTATTTAGATGACACTACGACTTTCATTTAGGCATTTCATCACATTTAAATGTGCTCCATTTTGTAAAAGTTATTCTTATATCTTTCAAACCAACTTGAGGAATTATTATTTCGTATTTTCAAATATGTACATCATTAATAACATAGTAAAGTGCATAAAATTGTTTTATTATTTATCTTTTTATTTTTGTGGGTTGTTTGTTATGACTAACAAGTGGAGGATTAGTGGGGCGTGTCGAACATACCTTTTTTATCACAATAATGACTATTCTTGTGACTGCTAACACTTGTCAATGCTCTCACTCGAAAACCCCTGCTTGGATTATGTCTAAATATTTGCAGTTGGCCCCAGAAAATTTGCCTGGTAGGCCTAATTTTTTTTGCGTTTTTCAATTTTTTTCAACAAAAGCCAAAATTATGTCACTCTCTAGAGCTTGAAGTGCTTAAAAGAAACGCCTTATTCTGGACGTGTGTTGATTAGTTTTTTGTGTGATTCTGATAATAATTTTTTTTTTTACACTTTACAATTTTAGTGGAAATTTATGTTTTGCTCATTTTGGTTATCATTAATATTTATTAATAATTATAGCGAAACAGCTAAATTGCATCTTTTGGGTATGCTTGCTGACCCTGAGTAACTTGTCTGAATATTTTTTCAACAAAATCTATGATGGCCGACAAATCACATGCTACTCTCAAGAACCTTAGCCTGGCCATATGTTGATTATATTTTGGTGTGATTCTGATCATAAAGACGTCACATATTTGTTCATATTCATGGATTTTGCTAAATACAACACAAACTGAGCAAGTTAACCAGGTGTTAACTAGCAAGTTAACTATAGCAAGTTGGCTAGATCATTCCTAGACACGAGATGTTCAGTCCTGGCATGAATACACTTTGTTTATTATCATCAAAATGGTTTAATACCAACTATAGAGCAAAATCATACGTTGATAGAGCAAATCGAAGGATTTCTTATTAAAACTAGCGAGTGGTTCTCTATAATAAATTGATGTATTTTGGCTGCCAATTCTATGTGCATGGGGCGGTTGGAGACGAAAACTCCAATGCCTCACAGACAAACCTAGTTTATTTACTGTACACATTGCTAATACATTTCAGATTCACTGATGATTAAATGTGAATTTTGAATATGAAAATTTCGTCCTGTTGATGCTGATCTAATCTTTTCTCACTTGTAGTTTTTCTAAGCTAAACATCTCAGATCTCATAATGTGAGTCACTCATTTTTTTACCATGTTTACATGTTACTGATTACCAAAGGATGTGTTACTTGCCCAAGTAGCTCCATATAATAGCCTACATTTTGTAGGCCGAGTATTTTTTAGTAAGAACGACATGGTTTGGATTAGAACGCATCACACAAACTTAAAATGACCGTTAAGGATAGGTTTAATGAAAACGCTCTCAAGAGATAAATTAAACTGATGGATGTTTCAAAATCAACTGAGTGTATTTAAAAATGGTCACTGAGGTAGCTAGGTAAGCCCAATTAAAACATTTGTTGTGGCTTTCATCAAGATTTAGTCAATCGTCCTCCACTGCATGGTGGAACTCGACGTTAAGGCTGACTGCTGAGATATTAGACTATACCCTGGGCCACATTCATTTTGGTAATTCTGTAGCTTTTCGTCGATTTCTCCGTCAATTATGAACCAATTTCCTTGAAATTTAGCACAGGTGATTATCAAGTCATATCCTAACGTCGGTAAAAAAATAGCAAAAATTATATTTAATATTTAATTTAATTTCAAATATTAATGTTGTCGTGGAAATGTGATTATGGGTTTAACGTTGTTTAGATTTATTGCACAAATAATTTATCTTTATTAGTGTCTACTTGAGAAAGTAAAGAATCATGTATATTGTTCCCAGGTAACCACTGCAAATTCTAATTATTTCTCTATAAGCTACAAGGTCGTAAGCGGAATGTTTTTTTCAGCCAGAATTAGGGCGTACAGGCCTATGCCCTGTGTATTTCTTAAAATAATACCAATAAGAAAGACCTTATGATAAAAATACCGAGTTTCAGAAGGTCGTAATAATAAATAAATTCTGATTTTTTAGTAGAAATCTCACAAATAAGCTTTAGTACTATTATGACGAAAATGGATTATTTTCCCACACGAACAGATCATTTATAGGCCTATATGTAGACTATCTTGCCATTGATAGTCTAGATCAACTTCATAGGCCTACTTTGCGCGAGCATCTAAAGGCCTTGGGTAATATATATTTTGTAGTCTAATTTATTTCCCCTAGGATCACAAATCTTCTCCATTAGACTACACGACTCCACAACGGGCCCAGGGGAGCAAACATAGGTGAGCGACAGGTTATCTAGTAAAACAACAAAGACTTACTCTTATCCAATTATGATCGAAATCCTCTCTTGTAGGGGGAGACGGGGCACAGTGAATCACAAAAAATGGGTTTTTTTTTAAAATTTTCTCTTATCTCGTTGTAAATGGATTGCCGCTTTCTGATGCATATGCAAGAAGGGGTAAATAGTATTAAACTGGTGCAGAATAACCTTGCCAGTTTGTACACGTTTTAGGTAGGGGAGATAAAAAAATAAGTGATTCACTGTGTCCCTATACAGGGGCATAGTGAATCAGCGTCCGGGGTACACTGAATCGGTTTTTTGGGCACAGTGAATCGGCTCCAAAGAGGAATCGAAAGAGCAATATGCTGCCTGAAATTGTCCCGCACGAACACCACCACCCTCAACCACTATACCACCACCCACAATCACCAACACCATGCACCAACAACCACCAACACCACATCACCATCCATAATCACCACAACCGTGTACCACCAACCAGTCACCACTCACAATCACCACCACTATGCACCACCAACCACAATCACCTCCGACAATCACCACCACCACGCACCATAAACCACATTCACAACAACACCTCCCACTATCCCCTCCACCATGCACCACCAACCACATTCACCACATCACCTCCCACAATCACCACCACCAACCACAATGAGATCCCACAATCACCACCACCATGCATCACAATCACCTCCCACAATCACCACCACCATGTACCACCAACCACAATCACCTCCAACAATCACCATCACAATGCACCACCAACCACTGTACCAACCACAGACACATTCACAACAAAACCTCCCAAAATCACCACCACTATGCAGCACCAACTACAATCACCTCCCACATTGCCCCTGTTGAAGCAACATGTGAGCAACAACGTTTGTGTGGAGCTGACTTCTCAACCTTCACTTTTCAATACTACTAAGTATGGGAACTATTATATTTTTGCAAAAACAACATTTTAAATACAAAACCTATGCCTAGATGAGTCGATGGACGCAATTAGAATGTTACTTTAAAGGATGTTGACGGATTAAAAAGGAAGAATTCAAAATCGAAATCGGCGGCCATATTGACGGATGTACACGTATTAACGCTACACTTGCTTAATCTGATTGGAATGTCGTCGTGTACTACACCAACAACAACCAGTGATTCTGTCGACAAGCATCAATTTGAAGTAACCAGTACAGGACAAAGGAAACGCGACAGAGAAACAACTCCATCTAAGGTCAGTCCGCCTTCTAAAAATTTGAAAATCACACAATCTGACGATCCAAACAGTGTTGATATAGTGGGACTTGACTTGTCCGGCACAACCATGACAGACGTCCACGACGACACGCCTGGGGGCTCATCCACAACATCTGTGATGACTGAGCTGAAACAACTATTTAACAGCCCTGGCATTGTGGCCATGTTCGAGAACATTATAGATCGAAGTATCAAAAGAAACTTACAGCCGCTGCAAGATAAACTACGTGACCAAAACGCCAGAATTACTGAACTGGAAGGTAAAGTTGATAACTTGTCTTGTTGTCTCACCTCAGCTAACCAACGTATTGATGATATGGAACAATACAGCAGAAGGAGCAGTTTACGTGTGTGGTCTACAGTTAAGGAAACCACTGGCGAACAGACAGACAACATTGTGTGCGATGTCGCTAAAGAGTTAGGTTTGACAATTGACAGTGACGAGATTGACAGGTCGCACAGGGTCGGCCGGCCATCAACCAACAAACCACGCGCAATTCTGGTCAAATTTATCTCTTATAAAACCAGGGATAAATTGTATAATGCTCGACGTAAAGCTAAGAAGGGTATTTTTATCAGCGAAGATCTAACACGTCACAGACAAGATATCTTCTACAAGGCTCGACAACACCAGAAAGCGGGTACATTTAGCCATACTTGGACCAAGGATGGCAGAATCCTGGTTCGCCTCCGTAACGGCGACGTCCGACAGATATCTACCATCTTTGACCTGGATACCACAGTTGACGCAGTAAGTGAGGACGACCGCCAGAAAGTACTACAAACTAGACGCGGACCTGGCACTCAGAGGGTTATTGTTGACAGATCACATGTACAGAGTAATGAACAGTCAGCTGACGGTCAGTTGTCAACTCCTGACCAGAACAATGAACAGTCAGCAGACTAGCCACGGCCGGCCAGAGCCCACCCGTCTGTCTCCATGACAGCCCGTGACAGTTAGCCAGTGATCACCAGTGCAAGTTCACCAGTATTCCGCTGGTCCATCATTAAAGCAATGTTACATTTTGTGTTATTGGCCCAAGACGCTGAGCCGGTACTGGTTTGATTTTGGCCCGCCGTCTACGATATCGGGCCGGAATTGGGCCAGCAGTGGTTCAGCGTCTCATTTGAATTTACATTAACGTTAACTGTCGACCTGAACAAAGAACATTCAGCTGACTTAAACCACGGCCGGCCAGTGCCCACCCGCCTGTCTACATGACAGCTAGACAGTGATCACCAGTACAAGTTCACCACTACCGCCAGTCCATTATTATAACAATGTCGTTTTTCGTGTTTATTTCACCAAGGCGTTGGGCCGGTGCTGGCTTGATGCTGGCCCGCCGTCTACGATTTCGGGCCAGCATTGGGCCAGCATTGGTTCAGCGGCTTGTTTATATTTTGTTTTTATTTGTATTACTGTATGCAGTTCAATAGTTAATTTCAGCTATCTATTGTTCGAATTTGCATTAATGTTATCTGTCGACCTGAACAATGAACATTCAGCTGACTTAAACTACGGCCGGCCAGTGCCCACCCGCCTGTCTCCATGACAGTTAGACAGTGATCACCAGTGCAAGTTCACCACTACCGCCAGTCCATCATTATAACAATGTCGTTTTTCGTGTTTATTTCACCAAGGCGTTGGGCCGGTGCTGGCTTGATGCTGGCCCGCCGTCTACGATATCGGGCCGGCATTGGGCCAGCATTGGTTCAGTGTTTTGTTTTTATTTGTATTACTGTTAAAACATGCAGTTTAATAGTTAATTTCAGCTATCATTACTATGTATTGTATCGGAAGGTTTTTTTTCACTCATTAGCACCATATTAGCTACGATTTCATGACAATTATCATGAAGTCGCTGTCGGATTATTTTGCCCTTTATTACTTAATATATTTGAGGGCGATGTTTTATTCATTTCATTGTGTGGTGGGGCGTTTCATCGGCGACAGACAGTCACAGACCGGCATGATCTACAACGATGGGGGTTGATCTTGGTGTGTACAGAGTTCGGATAGGTCTTTTTAATTCATTCAAATTGAAAACCACAACTTCCTTACTGGCAGTACACGGCGATCATATAAGTATTTTTCTAATTTTATTATTAACTACTATTTTGTTACTTTTAAGTGGCGACATAGAAGTTAATCCTGGCCCGACAGCTTCATTGTGGCATTGTAATATACGTGGTCTCAACTTCGAAACTCATGCAGACTTATTATCTGATGTGGCCCATAATTTTGACATTTTAGCGTTGACCGAAACTTTTTTAAATACTAATTGTTGTTTTGACCTAAATATAAATGGATATTTACCGATTTTCCGTAAAGACCGCACACTCAGACCTGGTGGGGGTGTGGCCTTATATGTTCGTGACAGTTTATTTGCTGTAAGACGTAGTGAATTTGAGATCCTCGAATTAGAAGCCCTATGGGTTGAGATAAAAAGTTCCAAACTAAATTTAATGTTATGTGTTTGCTACAGACCTCCCAATACTGGTCAGGTATTTTGGGATAATTTTCAAGACTCTTTAGACCGTGTCAAGCAGAGCGGTGATGCTAATGTTATTATCATCGGCGACCTCAATGCAGATCCTGGCTATGCCAATGGACCTAAACTTAAATATTTCTCAGAAAGTAATAATCTAAATATTAATATTACCAGTCCCACTCGAATAACATCTGTTGGTGCCACTATATTGGACCAAATTTTAACGTCCACGTCTGTTAATGTCACGAATTGCAGAGTAGGTGATCCTTTTCATAAAAGCGATCATTGCTCTATTTATTGCAACACATCTCTTTCATGTAATTACCACGATTCTTTTAACCGGAATATTTGGGATTTTAGGAAAGCTGATTGGGCTGGCCTTAAAGATTACTTACATTTTTACGATTGGGACACCTGCTTCTCGTCCGAAGACGTGAACGTGTGGACTGAGCAGTGGACACGCGCTTACTTAGAAATATGTAAACAATTTATACCCTTCAGGTCGGTCACCATAAGGCCCAACGACAAACCGTGGTACTGTAATACACTTAGGGCGCTAAAAAGGAAACGCGATCGTCTATTTCGGAAATTTAAAATGACGAAACTTGAAATTGACTGGGGCGCATATAAAAAATTACGTAACAAATATGCGCATGAATTATCTAAAGCAGTCTCTGACTATAATAAAAAACTATTTGATTCCTTGAATGACTGTAGTGTTTCAGAGAAAGGCTGGTGGCGAACAATTCGTGTGTTCTTTAGTGGGTCTAAGCAGAAGGTTCCAACTTTGCAATATGCTGATGGCTCTATCTGCACCGATACCAAGGATAAGGCGAATCTGCTCAACAAGATGTTTTCGTCTTATAGCGAAATTAACGATAGTGATAGGCGTCCACCCGACTTAGACTTTAAAACTGGTTCTCGATTAGAGCAAATTTACCTATCCGAATCCGACGTATTAGATATTCTTCAATCTTTAAAAATAAACAAAGCTACTGGTCCCGATGACATAAGTCCAACGTTGCTGAAAAATACAGCACAAGTGATTTACAAACCTCTATCTCGCTTGTTTAACAAATCTCTTTCATCAAATACTTTTCCGGATTTTTGGAAAATTGCTAATGTTGTTCCAATTTATAAAAAAGGGGACAGTCACCTATGTAACAATTATCGCCCAGTGTCTTTACTGAGCGTTCCAGGGAAAATTTTTGAGAAATGCATTTTCAAATACTTGTTTAATTACCTCCGTGACAATAATTTGATACATAAAATGCAGTCTGGTTTTATGCCGAAAGACAGTACGACAAACCAATTGGTATTTTTATATCATACTCTTACTGAAGCTTTAGATAAAAATAAAAAAGTTCGTGTTGTCTTTGGAGACATAAGCAAAGCTTTTGATAGGGTATGGCACGCTGGTCTTTTGGCCAAATTAAATTCCACTGGTGTAACCGGTGATTTAAATAAGTGGTTTTCAAGTTATTTAGCTGGAAGAAAACAGAGGGTAGTTTTAGATAATATAAACTCAGATATTCTTTTGATTAAGGCCGGGGTTCCCCAAGGATCTGTCCTAGGCCCACTTCTTTTTTTAATTTATATAAACGATATAGCTGATAACCTGCAATGTGGGATCAGTCTTTTTGCAGACGATAATATTATTTTCACGTCTGCAGACACAATGGAAGACTGTACAAATGCTTTAAACAAGGACTTAATTGAAATAGAAAACTGGGCGGCAGCTTGGCTTGTGACATTCAGTGCAAAAAAAACTCTCGATATGGTGCTTTCATTTCATCCCAAACCAGTGGTACCTCCCCCTCTGCGTTTTATGAATGTTGACATTAAAAACGTTGTTGAGCATATCCATCTTGGCTTAACTTTTACCTCCAATCTTAAATGGTCTTCTCATATAAATAATATATCTACTAAAGCTAATAAAAGATTGACTATTTTGAACAAATTATCATTTAAAATTACTAGGAAAGGTCTAGAACAATTATATTTTGCCTATATCAGATCTTTGTTGGAATATGGTGATGTAGTATTTTCAAATGCAGCCCAAAACGATTTAAATAAACTGGACAAAATTCATAAAAGAGGTGCCAAAATCGTGGCGGGTGGCATACGGGGAGTATCGTCAGCTGTTCTATTTGATGAACTGTCCTGGGATACGTTACCAGAGCGACGAAACAATCGCAAATTATTTATGTTTTCAGACATAGTACATCACCATACACCAACTTATCTACATGAACTGTTGCCCAATAGTGTCCACACAAGAAGTGGAAATAGATATAATCTTAGGAACGCTGACCGTTTGGACAACATTTCATGTAGAACAGAATCTTTTAAATCTTCTTTTTTTCCGACCTCAACTGCTTTTTGGAACAATTTGGATGAAAATTTAAAATCAATTGACGATAGAACAAGCTTTAAAAACAGTATTGTTAAGAAGAAACCCACCAAAAATAAATATTACTTTCTCGGTCCCAGGACCACTAACATTATAATGGCTCGTCTGCGAATGAGATGCAGCGAGCTCAAGGACCACCTTTACAGTCTACACGTTTCAGATACTAATATATGTATCTGCGGCGAAGTTGAGACCACGGAACATTACTTGATTTCGTGTCCTTTACACACGGAGGCTAGGAATGATCTGATAGTATCAGTACTCCAATTAGGTTTGGTATTTAATTGCAAAACTTTGCTTCACGGCAGTGATATTCAAACCCCTTTTATCAATGAAAATCTGATGGAAGCTATTGCTATCTTTTTAAGATCAAGTGGTAGATTTTCCCTCTTACAATGAGGTTGTCTGCTCAATTTTATTAGCTAAATAACTAATTGTACCTTTCCCCTTGCTGCCTATTTTGAACTCTGTTACTACTACCTCCACCCACCACCGCCTTATAAAGATCTGTGGCGGTAATAGCTTGTCTGTGCCTGTCTGCCGCTTGTTGAATTGTGCCACTACCCTTGATTGAGATCATTGCCTCTTCGAAAGGAGCCTTGTATTACATTTATATGTATTGTTCCAATTGAAAAATAAATATGTTTAAACCAATCACCTCCCACGATCACCATGCACCACCAGCCACAATCACCTCACACAATCACAATGCACCACCAACCACATTCACCACATCACCTCCCACAATCACCACCACCATGCACCACCAACCAGAATCACCTCCCACAAGCGCCACCACTATGCACCACCAACCATATTCACCACATCACCTCCCATAATCACCACCACCATGCACCACCAACCACATTTACCACATCACCTTCAACAATCACCACCACCATGCACCACCAACCACACTCACCACATCACTTCCCACAATAACCACCACCAACCACACTCACTACAAAACCACTCGCAATCACCACCACTATGCATCACCAATATCCTCCCGCAACCACCACCACTATGTATCACCAACCACAATCACCACCACTATGCACCACTAACCACAATCAGATCCCACAATCACCACCACTATGTACCACCAACCACATTCACCACATCACCTCCCACAATCACCACCACTATGCACTACTGACCACATTCACCTCGCACAATCACCACCACTATGCACCACCAACCACATTCACCACATCACTTCCTACAATCACCACCACCATGCACCACCAACCACAATCAGATCCCACAATCACCACCACTATGTACCACCAACCACATTCACCACATCACCTCCCACAATCACCACCACTATGCACTACCGACCACATTCACCTCGCACAATCACCACCACTATGCACCACCCCACATTCACCACATTAACTCCCACAATTATCACCACCACTATGCAGCACCAACCACAATCACCATATTAGAACCTACAATCACTACAACCATGTACTACCATTCACAACACAATATCCACACCACCAGACGTCACACCACTCCACACACATATCAACGGTATATCAATACCCTCGTATAGAGATGCCATCACAACATATACCTTATTCACTTAAATTTCTTGATCATGTTCATGATACCGTTTTTACCGAGAGGTTTGATTTTCTAACCAATAAAACACTTTAAAAGAAACACCTATAACTGCTGATGCATTTTAAGAAACATCATTTACAATAGGAATATCTCACTTGGGTACTGTGAATCACCTTGGTTGAGGCTCAGGGAATCGCGGGGCACAGTGAATCATGACTCACTGTGCCCCGATTCACTGTTCCCCATTGTATTCAATGACCTATGACTGGCTCCCCAGGTCACATGCAGCTTCAAAGAAACACTTGTTCAGTATTGTCAAATAGACATTCTAAACATTACAATACTAAGTCCCGCTTTCCATGTAAGCAGAAACGTGCGCGAGTACACGCGCGAGGAAACGCGCACAGACATTAAACTAGTGCGAGTGTTTCCATGCTAGCGCGTTTCAGCGGGCGTGTTGGGGGTTCCAGTAGAATTCCACATGGCGTGACGTCATTCCCGCAAGCTTTAAAATGGAAAGTGGAAGTCTGGAGCATGCAAATGTTACTCTGCTATAAGTATAGAATGCAGCGGAATCGACATCGCATAATGCAGATAGTTAGGGCCACCCACATATTCTGGGTGCGCGAAATTCTGAGGAGGAGAGAAGAAAAAGGTGCCTATCTGGTGAGGGAGCTACAGTTGGATCCCGAAAATCACCATCAATTAGCCTACTTCCGAATGTTGATTAACCTTTTGACTGCTACTGCTCAAAATGAAATAAAAGAAACGATCCGCGGTATAGGCCCTAGGTTGATTCTGTTATACCACGCTATATGACGATCTTGTCATACCGCGGTATATGACGATCTTGTTATACCGCGGTGGCCTATATGACGATCTTGTTATACCGCAGTAGCCTATTAATGATTCTGTAATCCGCGGTATGGACCAAGGTTGATTCTGTAATACCACATATATGACGATCTTGTTATACAGCGGTATGACGATCTTGTTCTACAGCGTAGGCCTATGACGATCCTGTTACACCGCCGTGATGATGATTCTGTTATACTGCATTATTTGAGCGGTATGTGATCATCATGCTACCGCATATTAGTTTTATGTAAATAAATAGAATTATTTTAGTTAATTAAAGTGGACCACTATGCAATCATCGTCGGTATGTGCTCATTTAAAGGGAGGGGACTATTTAGCGCCAATAGCCTAATTCAGGAATGGCACGTAACGTTAGATCTTTTGATGATAGTTCCTGTTTTACAAATCGCCTGTGCGATGTTATGCTTGTGCAAGATCACAGCAAGGAGGACAATAACAATTTATTGCGTGTATGTAACCAATTTACTAAGTAGGCCTACACCTTTTCTTTATTCACCGCTGACACATTCCAGCGAACACGACACGTTGAAACAATGCTGTTTTAAAGTTGGCACAACGTCTTCGACGGTCGCCCAACATTAAACATCATTGTTTGAGCGTGTCGTGTTTGCTGGTGAACTGTCTGGCCGGCCGTCTCTGTACATTTAATTAAAATTAACAGTAGGCCACTGGAGCTTAACAGATCTCACATTGTGATGGCAAGTTATACCACATATCTTGCCCACTCTAATCTACAATGCCGGTGATTAAAGCACAATGCCGGGCCAATCTCACAAATACAAATACTTGTGCAAGCACGCAAAAATGCATTGTGACCTCATGAATGATACATTCTGGGAAGCGTGATAATTCCATCCTGCAGTCTTCAGAAGTATTCGTTCTCACTCAACAACAACTAGGTCTTCTATCATGATGGATAATTCTAGCAAATCTCGTCGATTTTCAAAGCCTCGTGAATAATTGAATTATACGATACAAAGCCTACCTTCCATTATACCTGTCAATCAGTTTAAAGAATAGACCTACACCTAATTTTTGAACGCAATAGAGCAGCGTATGTGCTATTAAAACGTCTATAGGCCTACTACTAGTCTAATCACGCCTTGTGTGATTCCATAGCGTGCACAGGGTCGGTGTAGATCCTTTCAAACTGACATTCCGGCCTATTGCGCACTTCAATCTGTTCACTATACATGGAGTATTTTCACGGAGCACAATACACGGAAAATACCCCACTGCGTGACGACACACTGGCTGGATGACTCTTTGATCGCGCGCGAGTGTCAAGACGTGCGCGTTTCAATCGATCCTGAATCGATTTTTTTCCCGCGCGCGTTTCGCGCGCGCGCTGAAACGCGTTTATGCAAACGGTACACATTGTTTGTATTAAAGTAACTTTCCAGTAGGCAGACACGCGCGCGTTTCTGCTCACATGGAAAGCGGGCCTAATCAATTATTACCTCTCAACGATCTACATTACACTATACACAAATCCAAGTCACAGAAATTTACTTTTGGTAGATAAAATAACACACTTTACCTCCTTTATTATTTTAAGAATGGATAATTCCCAATTACAAAAAGTGATGGCGTCACGTCGTATTCCCGTTGTCAATATTCTATAAATAGCCTTTGAATGTTGTGCCCCGTGTTTCACTGTGCCCCGTCTTCTCCTACCGGTACAACATTTTAGATGTTACGAATGGATTACCGGTAATGTATGAAAGAATGAATGTATAGAGGTACGTGTATGGTAGGCCGTTTATGGTAGGCCGTTAGGCTCATAACGCGTAAAGTAAAACGCGTAAAAAAGTAACCACTAAATCATGAGACATCAGGGGCGTGCACAGGGGGAGGGGTCCTGACCCCCCTTGAGCTGTAGATTTTCAAAAATTCCTGGGGATTTCTGTGGGCAAGCACCCGGAACCCCTTTTAGGTTCTGGGGCGAAGGTTATCATTGACGTTGTCGAGTGTTCCAACAAGTCAATGAACGCGACCATTGCCTCAGGCCCAATCCTAATCGGTCGGCAAGTGATGGTTCTCTGTAGGAACTCAAAATATATGATTCCTTTCATTCGTTCTTTATTCATTCCATATTCATGCAGGCATTGTCAGATATGTGTGTGCTACTTATTCTCGTGCGGCTGAATGCAGACGACGCAGTTACACGTCTACCTTCCGTGGAGGTCGGGTTCGGAGTGGAAGAGTGCGGCCAGGCCGCACGTGGCGTGAGCCGGGCGGGAGCACTAATTCGTCAATCAGTGATTCCGTCCGGCTCAAACCCGGTCACGATAATCTGCAAGTGAGGTCGCCACATTACCCCGGGCTAAATGACAACGTATATCTACAAATCTATGCTTGTGGTTACCTCAACGGCAGATATTGTAAAAGTACGGTTAACTACGCGCCGACCAAGTAGCACCAATTCGTACCATAATATAAACAATATAACTATAAAAATGTAAACAGCCAAAGTTGTGATACAGCGTGGGTTGTTGATGAGCTAGTATAAGTGCGGCTATGACCAAATCATTTATTTATTTCCGATCCTCTTAGCAAATGTCCTTGTAACCGGTCATGCCCAAAACTCTTAATTCTCATCCAACTGACTTAGTTTATTTAATATTTTATTTATCGGTATGGCTTTCGTTTTGATTTTCGATGCGTTTATTTTATTGTGTTTGAATCGATAAGTCTTATCTCAAATGTAAAGGAATGCGTGAATATGTTCTAATACCATCGTACCTCCCGTTAGCGCGAGAAATCATGGTGTTTCTGACGTGCAGCGCCTTGTAAAGTGTCGTATTCGACTGTTCCTCAGGTTTTTCACCTTGCCGGTCAACCTCTGGAACTGTTGCATTTGTCATTGCCCTAGACTGTCCGTTCCAATTTTGTTTCGTGCAAACTCCAGCCTCAGAAATCGTCGACGTAGTGGTACTTCTTTTTCCTACCACGGCCGTCTGAGGTTCGTGAATTTTCGCCGTAGGCAGTTTAGCCGTAGTTTTGGCCATCGCAGTCGATTGTCTAGTTTGTTCATTTTCGGGCGTGCGCTCGATATGCGCAAGTTTGACACCGTCTTCAGTCACCGTCTCAACCATGCCTTTGATTAACACTTTAAATACTCGACCGCTCCTAGCGACAACCTTATACGGTCTGTCGTAAGAGGTAGTCAGCGGTGGTGCAATTGCGATTCGTCGCAAAAATACATGTGAACATGTGTCGAGCTCCTTATATTGTAACGTATCTCGTGGGAGGCTTAACCGGAGACGCGACATGGCTACGCATAACCTATCTGAATAATTTTGTAAATCAGTATTAGCGTCCACAGTATAATTCTCCGTAAAGTTACCTGGTAGAAGTAATGTCATTCAGTATGTCATCTCGGCGGCCGATCTGATATCGAATTGATTACACAAAGTGTCCCATAGTCTGGATTCGAACTGAGCTCCTCTATCTGTAGTAATCGTGGCCGGAGTCCCGAAACGAGCTAGCCATCAACCGAAAAATGCGTCCGCAACTGTCTCTGCTCTAATATCTATTATCGGTATGGCCTCTGGCCAACGTGTAAATCGGTCAACACGTACATGTCAACAAATATTTATAACCGACGGAATAAGGTAAGGGTCCAACAAGATCGACGTGTACATGATCGAACCTCTCAGTCGGTTCCTCAAACTTTCTGAAAACAGGTCTATTATGACGTGAAACTTTAGCTGTTTGGCAGCCTGTGCAGTATCTGCACCAATTTGCAATGTCAGAGTTCATCTTATGCCATACGAAACGAGAATTAATGAGAGGTTTCGTGGCTCTATGAGAAGGGTGCCCTAAACCGTGAAGTGAATTAAAAACTTTTCTTCTAAACTTTTCGGTTAGGTACGGTCTGCTACGTCCTGTCGAACTATCGTACCATACCAATACATTATCAAATGTTTTTAACAAACGAAATTCCATATTTGACGACGTTGAGTGTCTCAAACGTATGAATTTTTTGTCCGAAGCCTGGACAGTGCTCACGTTTTTATAATTTATCGCTGCGACATATTCAATAGCTGATACCGTTGGTCTTGATAAGGCGTCCGCTACGAAATTCGTTTCGCCTTTCACGAAATTCTGCTATGAAAGCTAAATGCCTGGTCTGACGTAAAGATGGTCGTTCTGTCATAGAATTCATGACATAAGTCAAAGGTTTATGGTCAGTGTTGACATAAAATTCTCTACCCTCCAGATTATGTCTGAAGTGTCTAATGGTAGTATAGACTGCCAAGAGTTCTCGGTCAAAAGCACTGTAACGTGTCTCTGCTGGTGATAGCTTTTTGCTAAAAAATGACAAAGGTTGCCGTACATTATCAATACACTGTTGTAAAACTCCGCCGACCGCAAGATCACTAGCGTCAAACGTAATATTTAAATTGAAGATAATGTGGCTGATATCGCCAGTCTGGCTCTCATGTCACGCAGGCATCTGCCTGATAAATCTACAAGTAAATTGTAATGTATTAAAAAATCAGTCCCTAAAATAGGTTGTTTAACGTCGGCGACGATAAATGTCCATGAGTATTCTCTTTTCAGTCCGATGTCGACTATACGTTTACTTGTACCTTATTGTAAACTATTGACCTGTAGTGACAGTAATAATAGTTTCAGAATGCAGTTAAATTAATTGAGTTGAGCAATGTGTTATATTGGCTCAATGCATAACGGATACCGGTTATTAGTGAACCATTGTATTTATGAATTAAGTGGGGCCAACGTTGGGCCAGCAATGCGAGCGTTTGGCGCATTGGGCCGACGTTGTGCCAGCGTTGCCACTAGGACAGGTGCGAACATGCCTCATTATAGCAGTGTTAGCAAGAATGTTCTGCCAAACAGACATTTGTGGACCCAGGGCACGGTTGGAAGGCCATGAACAAGGTTTACAACATGACGTCGGAAGCTTCAGGTCTGCCCACTAATAATACAGACATTATGTAACCCTTATTATATAATTGAGTAGGTAGTTGTGCGTAGTAATTTGATTCAAATAAAAGGGTCGATAGTGGTCATGCAAACGTATCTCCGAGACCCCACCTTTAGAGGTAAAAAGGTGGCAGAGATAATTGTGAGCAGCTAGACCAAAGAATGCTATTTTGAGGTTGGCCAACTGTCTACGGCATCGGACCAACATTAGTCTAGCATTGGCTCAAAGTTCCTTGTTAGCTGAGTTACTTGTGTGAACACGCTAGAGGATGGCACAGTTATTCTATGTTATACTCGGATAAGTCTGCCAGTGCACAGGCGCAGAATGTATAACATAGAGACAACCAGAGACAAAGAGCGAGAGCCCTGAGAGAGATGCGCCAGCCACCATAGAGAAAAGACTATTGTCTGTGAGCATGCTATAACCATTATGTAAGTGCATTAATAAAAGAGGTGAGAAGATTATCCTGACAATGAGACCCAGCACAAGTGTTTGTTGTCAACAAGCCCGTTATGAAATCCAACGATGTTGGTGAATCTGGAATGCGTTAGATTGTTAAATCCGTGCACTTTTAATTGGACTTGCAGTCTAAGAATTTTTCATGTGGCTTGGTTGCCAGGATTTTTTATTGGCGAGCTGTTGCTTCAGGATAAGTACCTCAGGAGGAGTGTCATCACCTCAGAGGTAGGAACAATGATTAAGCTAGGCAATCAGCTTAATTGGCGAGCTACACTTTTTATTGAAAAACGGTGCTATCAGGATTATTCTCACCTCAGGAGGAGTGTCATCACTTCAGGAGGAGTGTCATCACTTCAGGAGGAGTGTCATCACCTCACGAGGTAAGTAAAATGTCCAAGTTGGCTTAGCTAACCAACATGATTATTTTTGCCTCGTCAGGATGACCAGCAACTCAGGAGGCTCGAAAAATGACGTGGTAAATAAAATGAATCGGGCTTTAGGCCACCTTTGTGCACATATAGGCTAAATTGGGCCAGGAGAACCTCCTGAGGATGGTGAGATGATTGAGATGACACTGTCCTCCAGACACAGAATTCGAAATTCGAACCCTGGCGGTCTGAGGCCGAGCACGCTACCTCTCGGTCACGGAGGCTCCCCACAATACTGACTTTCACACGTGGATGGGGAAGAAACATTCTTGTTTCTTTCAAACCGCCGAGACCGGGAACCGAACCCCGAACTCTGGCGTGAAAGGCAGCGGTGCTAACCACTACCCTAGGGCCCCCGCCCCTGTACGTGGTATAACGTAGCTCAGGCTGGAACCTGGCCAGTTTCAACATTCTACAGCTGGCTGGGCTAGTTTCGGGCGGCGCATGGGAGGCAAAAATTAAGGAAGAAAGAACAACAAAAAGAAGGAACCAATAAAGTAACGCATTACAGACTTTGATGGCAACCTCCCTGCTGCCACTTATTTCGATTGAAGGAAATACGTCTCTCCCAGTTGATCTTGTTGCGGATCGGCTGTGATTCCTTCAATGTGATTTGGCAAGTCAGTCAGATAAACTGTCAGCAGTAGGCCTATAGAAGTCGTAGGAGTAAGCATGCATGGACTTGTATATCAGCGAATGTCGCGCATGTCAGTGAGCGTCAACGTGGTGAGCATGGCTCGAGTATTGGGCTCTGGTATACTCGTAACATTCTAATTTAGCCTACGACTTGTGAATTTTGGACATAGCTAGAAATTGCCTCAGACGTAGATACACGTACTTGGCCACATACGGCATTGGGCCATAGTGATACAGATGTCTGAAGCGAGGGAGGTGAACAATGATTTGATATCACTGCAAAGAGTGCTACATGTAGTTTTTCTGAATGCAGGCAGGCAGAACGCTGAAATTCCCAGCAGCATGAGTCAGCCTCAAGCAGATAAGACAAAACTGACGATTCACACTTCAGGTCGAGTAGAGACAAAATTTTGGCAGCTGTCCCAACTTTGCCAAAACTGAATCCCAACATGATAACCTGTCGCTGATGAATCACCGGACATCGTACCTGCTACAGTCAGCTGGACCCACCATTGCCGGCTGAGAGGATCCCAGGAGGTGAATCACAGCGAGCTGAGGACCCCACTCTCTAGATTCTGCACCATCAAGTAATTAGCATGATTAATCACACAAGGACTAATCACACAAGGACCCATTGGGATTGGCTGAGGAAGGCGGAACACCCAGGAATCTCTGCTAAGCCATTGGATAAACGAGTGCGTGAACGCCCCTCACGTGATTGTGCTACACACCCTCCTGTGCTCACGCCGTGTTTATGCTGCAAACCCCTTTTAGTGGCCACACCCCTGTGGCCACACACCACATGTATAGCGCTGTCAGCAGAGCTTAATTTCAATTTTAAATGCTTATTTTTATGAATTTAATTTTTTCTTACCGTTATGGAGAGACAAATTTACCGTTATGGAAAGACCAATTTATGTTACGGAGTAATCTTCAAACTTAAATTTCTCAGTGACCCTTCTACAAAAGTATACCATATTTAACAAGTAGTTGAACATGGCTATTATAATGTTGGTCACTGAATTAAGAAATAATCACTTTATGACAATAGCCCTTAAATAATGAAATGAGAATTACTCTCCGTTACGATTATTGTCGTTATGGAGAGTAATAATAACGAACATTGTCTCTCCATAACGACAATTATTTCTGTTATGGAGTGACAATAAACAAAATTACTAAATATCGATGTTACCACAATTTAAAAGACAAAAAGAAAAGTTACCATTTCAACAAGTGTCACTTGTTGGTTAAAATACCAAATTCATAAAGGTTTAGAGCTATTTTTAAATGAGTAAAAGAGTAATTTGCGACTACTTTTTCTCTCCATAACGTTTTTATTTTTGTTATGGAGAGACAGAAAATACGCGTTATGGAGTAGCGTTTTTTTTTTACTAAATTGTCCATAGCATCTATGTATTATGCTATACTATGATTATTTTTTTCAAATGAGGTTGTAGTAGGCTTGGAGGTTGTAGGGTGCTTAAAAGTTTAATTGCAGTATTTGTGTGTAAACAATCGCGTTATGGAGAGACGTTGACTAAAAATACTCACCCAAAGACTTGCACAAACCTTATATTATTTCTAAACAAAAACACATTTATTATACTTTTTTTCACGAGTCACTGCATGAAGGTCTCGCGCAACTGTTTTGCACCAGACAAGTGATATTTTTGTCAGAAAAAGTATAGAAATTACCTGAAAACTATAGGCGTTACGGAGAGTCGCTGCAACGTGGGACAGATATAAATTGCATAAAAAGTAGTAAAATAATAAAATTATTTTAAAAAACTTGTATATAATCTTATAGATACTGTTTTACACTAACATTATATTAGAAACAAATATAATATATAATACAGGAAGTCTAGAATAAATCGCCTGCTTATGTGGGATTTACAATGTGGGACAAGGCTTTTTGGCCAAATTTACATACCATTTCTTTCAAAAAACACATTTATGTTAGAATTTGTTGAGTTGTAATATTGCTATATTGTAAAATAAAGGTCATTCATTGCATTTATGTAATTAAATTAAATCAAAATATTCAATAATAAATAATACAAGGTGCGGACAGTGCTGGTGCCTAAAATTATAGAATCCCTCATCAATTCCTTGAATTAACTTTTACCTTTTCCCAGGATATTATGCCCACCTCATGATGAAAATACACTTTCTGACCCTGGCCGCTTATAAAGCACGCATGATACAAGTTATTTTAATCACCTGTTATAGGCCTATATGTTCGGTATTATCATGATTAACTAGTATAGATAGTAGGCCTATGTGGAAACTGACAACATGGCCATGCGTTATATAATTATTGCAATTTATGCATGTAATATATTCGGAGACAGTCATATGCATAAATGCTCTAATTTTTGCCACCAGATCTAATTCTTGTCACAAAAGTTTGTGATTCTGTTTTAAAACCACAATAGGCCTACAGCACCATCACATGGCAATCACTTAGTCTGAAAAGTGACAACAGTTGTAGTTAGTTATAGGTTTAGTTGTTGTTCACCATGCTGACGTACTGTCAATATTACTATTTATAAGACTAGTAGTGAAAAACTCCAGATATTTTGTATCATGGTGCTATCATCATTTTGGTATCATTATGTTTTCTGTTTTGTTATGTAGGCTAATCATAATGTTTAACATTTCGTGAACATGTTAATGCACTATCGTAATGCATTTCGGTAATGTAAATAATGTTAGTAGAAATGGACGAAAAGAGGGCAATTGGTGATCATTTTGACTGTTTGAAAAAGTCCATGACTGATAATAATAAAAATTATTAATAGGCTAGCCTACTGTACTTTTTACAATGGCGTCAAAAAAAAACAATGACCACAGCGACCTGATGTTTGTGCTAATTATGTACAGGTTAGTAGTGAAATACTTATGGCAGCAATTTTAGAGCAATAATGTGGAGTTGATCATGGTATGACGATTAATTGTGGATACAAATTATAAGGGTTACAACGTGTTTATAATTAATTCAACAAAGCAAGTCATATTGTACAACGTAAGTCTACCGTATGTCAGTGATTTAGGGCAGTTACTAACTAGCTTGATTGTGTCAGGAAGCCACAGTGACCGTAGTGACATAGTGTGAACGAACGATTTTCCAGTTTCAGTAGCACTGACGACGTTTTTAACATCACAATTGTACGTAGTAGGCCCTACCAGTTTTGGCCAAGCTTTCCAATGAGCCTACCATCTCGCATAAAGAATTACAGTATATATGATACAGTATGGTTTTTCAAAATGATTGTTATATAAACACCTGGTAAATTTAACTGTATTTTATATTGTTCACAATTGTATATTGTGTTGTGTTTAGACGAATAAATATTTATTTTATTTCGAACGCTATTGGTTAAATCCCTTAGAAAAGTTACAGCGCACCCCTGCACATTACAGTCCTCGCCTCTGACTATTCTACAAAAAATGCCATGATGCTTTGGATAAAAAGAGACAAGAGAAAATGGCCTTTTAATTATCGGCCTAAGAATACGTAATAATAATAATAATAATAATAATAATAATAATAATAATAATAATAATAATAATAATAATAATAATAATAATAATAATAATAATAATAATAATAATAATAATAATAATAATAAAAATAATAATAAATAGCAAGATCCGTTAGAAAGGTCAATAATTTGGCCGTAGGCATACGTTTAAACTAATAACAAGACCAAGTATATTGCTATATATATCAAGTGGGATATAATTTTGTATGCATCTAAATGACATGACTATTGTACGACACAATAAACAACGATTTACTAACAATGATCATTTCAAGTAAGCGTTAAAATATTCTCTATTTTTTAGATATTCTTTTTTTATCGAGTCAGCGTTAAAATATTCTATATTTTTTAGATATTCTTTTTTCATCAACTTCAAATTCCATTTTATTACCAGCCTTCGTCCAGAGGTCTGAATATATACAGCAGGATACTGAAGAAGTGGAAATACCATATACATCAGGGTAAAAAATACAGGCGATGCAGATTTCATAAACATGGCACAAGACATCTGTCCAGTACATTATCTAGAGACTAAGAATCACGGAGATCTATGATAGCGAATGATGTGAATTTTCTGCATCCGTTCTTTCGTCACGTCTTGGTTGGCTGCACTGGCATAGTCAAGGTTAATATCTGAAAAAAAAAAAAAAAATACAATTAGTTAAATATGCAATTTTGTGACTCATACATAATAGTGCACGTGATTTTTTGTGCACTTTTTGTACACTACAGTAAAATCTGTCCATACCTTGGGGACAAAGTTTTATTCCGGCTTGGACAGGTTCCGGTTTAGAGAGGGTTTTTGCTTTTGGAGAGGAACAAACAACGATGAATTGTACAATTGATTCAGAATGTGTGTCGTCGGTAGGACTACACATGATAGGTGGATGAATGTAAATACATTACTATGATATTTTTTTTTTTTAAAGATGTTTTATTATATTAAAATAATAAGCATATAATAGATTATTTTTTCAAACATTATTCAAATATAAGAAACCCATAATACAGCTAGTATAAATAGTAAAACTAGTAGCGGGTATACATATTGCGTCCGTGATAATTTATCAATGTATTTAAAATTTAGCACCTAGCTTAAAATAACATAACATTTTTGTAATTGTGTGTCACATATTTTACACACGGAGCGCATTTGTCATTTTATAAACATTTATTTTTTAGCGCCTAATCTAAAATAACATTACATTCGTGTAATTGTCCTTCGCATGGAGCATAATAATTTTGTTAACAACGACATCATATTGCAGCAGTTTTTTTTAGCTGTTTCCTGACGACAACACTAGTTTGTTTGGTTACTTTTATATATTTTCTGGAATGTATGACGCTGGATTAAATGATCCGATACTGTATAATTATGTCATTTAATACAAATAATGTGATTGACTAGGAGTCAAAAATAACTTGGGAATAATCCAGCGATGAAAGAATAGATCAATTTAAAAAAAAATTACCTACAGTTAGTTATTCATTTATTGGGTCATTAAGTATCACAAACAGAATAGATTTATCTAAACAAGAGCACACTCGACAATAGCCCGCCGCCAAAAATAAAATAAAAATCTATTTAATTTGTTTCAACTTATCTAAACTAAATACCAAGTTACTTCAACTTGAAATATATATATTTTTTTCAATTAATTAAGGAAGTTGGATATATAAAATCATATAAAAAATCATTCCCTTCAAATGCCCGTGTTGATTCATCAAGTCAGTATTATATCACACAAATGAGTGTTTCAAATAGTAATCATCCGCTTCAAAGACAAATTAACTTTGATCACCTGAGCTCTAGAGCATTTAGCAAAGTTAATGGAAAATAATCCTGTGATTTCTTTTGTTGTGAAAAACATAAATGCGGACTTGGGTGATTTTGCATCCAAGCCATTTTATTATGGACAACTAAATATCTATAGATAATTTCCGGAGCTATTTTCTTTGGTGCTTTTTTATCTTGCTTTCGACATAACGACAAATGGCCAGCCTTGTTCTGGAAATTTAAATCAACATTAGAATCATGTCATAATGCATCTGAATCACAGAAAACATTTATTGCTCACTTCCTACTTCTGCTTGTTAGGGACAGCAACGAAGAAACTTTGATCCTGGTACGTTACTAGACATTGCGCAAAAGTGTAAAGAACATCCCAACACACCTGGTCTTAGTGGAAACTACAAGTAGGCATTCGAATAATCTTGGAGGAGGGTGTGTTGTCCCTTCAAGATTGATCAATGTGCAGTTGTGCAATTCGGGGAGGGCCAATCAACTAGTCCCTATAATCATGATAATGAATTGAAATCTGTATTAGCGCTGCTGTTGAACGGATACACCGAAGTACGTCCGCACAAGAAGATTATGGACAGATTTGACAAGGCTACAGATTCTCTTGGTTGGTCGTTGAGATTTCATACCATACTATATAGCATGCAACAAACGGTCCAATTCCAAAATGAATTTGCTCTGCTATCCTCGGGTAACAATAGCTTAGGCCTGATGGTAACTCCATTCATCCCAAGTAAGAGACATGCCGGTAGTTTAAGGCCTTACCACGGCCAACATCAGTGCCTGCATTGGTGCGGGAGCTGCATTGGCACTGCTGTTGAGCGGAGGAACCAGGTTACAACGCTAGCAGTCTGTCCAATGATTATAGCGTGGAGGCTGCAGCTTCCCGTGGATAATCGTTGTAGACTAGTACTTCCGTATCATTCACCGTACAACATGCAATAGACGGGAGATATCCCTTATGACTAGCTCCAGTGGCTGGCTGAAACAGGTTTCAGCCACAGATTGACCTCGTACAAAATCGTGGGACATTTCTTTGGACTGTCATATCGGAAAATATCGTTAAATAATCAGGTCAAAAATATTTTTTTTAGAATCAGTAACATTTCAGCTCAGAGGTCGCACAGTCATTAAAAAGGTATTGACATTTTTCGGACCTTGGGGTCGGGATCGCTCTCAGTCACCGCCATGTTGTATTTTTCGGGTAAAGCAAATACATCCATCCACGGCCTCGGAGAGGACGAGACGGCTACCTTATGACCCTCTCCAGGTTGGGGGGGGGGGGGGGGCGGGGGTTGGACGAAAAGTGCTACTCTACTAGCAGCCATCCCAGTATCCTTTTCCCATGTAGGTCTCTGTGACCTTGAAAAATAGGTCAAGGTCACCTATCTTTAAACTTGGACTAAAGGTTATCACTAGTCGCTAGTAGTACTTGATGGAGGTTAGACTTTTATGAGGACCGTCACTGGTAATAAGGTTAGCTTTAAGTGTTATTTAACTATTGTGATGACAAGAATGAATGGATGAAAGTAAAATAATAATAATGCATAATAATAATTAGAAAAATATATGCTATTAGTAAGACTACTGTTTCAATTTTCCCCAGAAATGCCCTCCAAAAATATTTTATCAGTATACATGTATAAGCACAACTGAAAATTACATTTTAAAGATTCATACAACTTCAAATGGGCATGCGTGGGACGGTCAGGTGTAGGCCTACATAAGCCTATAGAGTACACTTTGACGGCATTAATATCAGCGACTGAACTGATTACAAGATACTACTCCAATGAGAAATTGGCCCAATGTTGTTTTAATGTTAGACCAACGTCTGCGATTTGGCCGAGATTAAACCAACATTCGGTGAGTGTGCTGTGTTGGCTGGGAAAGCTCTCTCTGTCAATATGCTGCCAGTCAACTGTTTCCAGACCCCCATGGTAACACAACCGTTTGTGTCTCAACACAAAGCCCACATAAGAGAATTGGTGAATTATTTCCTCATAGATGTCGCTCAATTATATAGAGTTTATACGATTTGGGAACTTGCTCTTAATGCGGCGATGTGTATGAAATGCATATAGTATTATTATCTTGGCTGATAACTGTGGATGTGGGTTGATATGTCATTGTGGAATGTCCAGGAGCCACTGTTGCATTCTGGGGACACCCTTGTCCTATTTTGACAGTTGACTATACCTTTAAATTATATAATATAAATCTACCTTTGTTTGTCTGTTGAACTGTGCTCCACATTCTTCTTGTATGATGTCATATGGCAAATATATGTCGAGGTAATATATGTCTGATCGTGTTTGGAGAAGGATCCTATCTTCTCCTATGTCTAAAGTAAGACTGGCGGACATTTTCTGAAACATATATGTCAAAAGATATTTCTATCACTAAAAGAGAGTGTTAATAGTTATACAATGTAGAACTACATACCCCCCCCCCCCCTCAGGTATGGTGGTAAGGGTCATTGCTGAAGACCGTAGACATCGGAACCACGTCTTTTTAAAATAGTTAATTATTAAGGTTCTAAAATTAAGTTATTTGGTGGTCAGGAAAGGAGACGTCATTTAGTGGTCCTTATTAGTATGTGTAATTACCATACCATAAAATTACCGATAAAAAAAACAATACAAAACAAATAAAGACGTTAACTGATGGCTTCAACCGGAAAAATGTGTGCAGTTTAGCGTAAAGGCATAATCATGTCTAGCGTTTTAAATTTCAGATTTAAAAAATGAGTAATTTTGTGGTCATGCCTTAGTATGTGTAATTACCATACCATAAAATTTTTTAAAGGCTGTTCTTGTATGGAGAACTTTAACGAAAGCAGCATCCCCGATGGACAAGGCGGTATGCTAACATTTGTTGTGCTACTGGTACTTCAAACCAACTTTATTTAAAAAAATTGCATCCATTCTGCCTCCCCCCACAAGTTTTTGAAATCCGTTAGGGAAGTCATCTTCTTTGTTATCTTCAAAAATATACTTTTATGTCTTGATACCTATTTTAACTTATATACTTATATGTATATCGTAAGAGGCACATAAGTGATATATGTGAATAATAATAATAAAAATCATCAGTTGGGGTGGGGGTGACGCTATACAAAAATTGTATTGGGTTAGGTGGGCAACAACATAATTGTTTCAATACATAATGATATAATACATATATATTATTTGCCAGAATATAAACCATTTAAGTGTGAGCACAAAACGTTGAGACAATGCTGGCTTAATGTTGGCACACCGTCTACGACGCTGGATCACCAATAAAACAACATTGGTTCAACATAATGTGTTTTGTGGCCCAGTGACCTCGTAAAGTCACACAAGGTTGAACATTAAAGGCACATGGTGTGGTTTCTTGTGGGTGAGTAATGGAAAATATAGCCCCATCTTAAACATTTTTCAAGGAAAAAACCATCTAACCGTTGGCGATTTCTTTTTTATTCCCCCCCCCCCCCCCCCTAGTCATTGGATGGCAAACACAAATATGTGAGGCCTCTTTTGCTGATTAATAGAAACGGTAGTGCTACATTGAATACTTTTCAAGATTTAATACAATTTTTTAAATGACCGACCGGCAAAAAGGACAGAAATTTACATCGCAAATTGGCGCAGCCCTTGCAAGGATAGCCCTACATGTAAATTATTCAAGTTCCAACCACATATCAGGTTAACTGCAATACCGCATACTAAATTACACCGTCTACAATGTATTTGACGGTCATCTTGGGAATAAAACATCATCATCGACAGAATGTATCATGTGTATAGTGACACATGTCAATATAAAATAAATTATCCAAATAAGAACAGAGTATGGACAATAAATAAAGGCAAGGGCGTCGGAAAACAAGCTAAATTATCCCGCAGTAGAGGGTGCCTAATTACACTTAATTAGAAAATTACAAAAAAGCGAATTAATTCATTTTAATATTGAAATGTTATCACTCACCACTTTAGGTAAATGGAACTCCGCAACAAGATATTCTGGATGACCATCGATTGGTTCTTGAAGTATTGTATACGGTGGCTCGGCACCCCTGAAAGGACAATACAGCCTTAACCTTTTCACTACCATACATGACGGAAATTTCCGTCGTCATTCGTCAATGAACGTAACCATAAAATGACACAAATTTTCTTCAAATATATACTACATTTATGTATTTTTCGTCATTTGAAGCTGGAAATTGCGTTAGCAATTCCAGCTTCAAATGACGAAAAATAGAACTCGTACACCAGTATATCTGGATTCTGGCATGCACCCCGGCCTGGAAGTCAAAGGGTTAACATTGAATCCATATATTTCTGTGTAATCATTTGCAAACCATTTGTATAAGCCTTAGGCACATTTATTTTTATTTTATCTGTTAAATTAAAGATTTATTTTACAGTTTATACACACAGTACAAGTAGTTATCTAGTGACAAAACCTCCCCCACCCCACACCCAGTTTTCACCATAGAGTATAATGACAACATACATTTGTATTGAGGCAAACGAGAAAAAATCCGTAAGATGATCCGATAGGAGGGTTTACTCCAAGAGAGAAACATATTTGTCTTCCTGTTTCTTTTTCTAAGACCTCTAATTGGATCATCTTACAGATTTATTCTCGTTTGTCTCTTTTTTTTTAGAAATTAAGCCTACTTGGCGACGCAGGCTGTGCTTGGTATAGCGGTGTAGGGGTTAATATGGAAGCAATACAAATATTAGGTGTGGAAAAATCGTAATGACAAACTTTTTTACCTTATCGGCCTCTGTGACCTTGACAATTAGGTCAAGGTTACCCATCTTTAAACTGGACCTTGACTTTCATCATGTGGATCACTGGCAGTAATATGGAAGCAATATAAATTGTAGATGTGGAGATGTCGTGATGACAAACTTTTTTTCCTTTCGGCCTCTGTGACCTTGACAAATAGATCAAGGTCACCCATCTTTGAACTCGACCTTGAGTTTCATCATGTGAATGACTGGTATTAACATGAGTAGTAGTAGTAAATCATTGCTTCACGTCACTTTTCGGCACAAAAGGTTTTTTAAGTGACATTATTATACGATAAAAACGTTGTAGTCAATTGATGAGATGAATGATGTACAGATGATGATGTGAGGGTGGGGGTGATAGGGCATGGTGGGTTATTGAGAGCGTTTTCCTTCGCTCGCCTGATAAGGGATTCTGGGCATGTCTAGGGGATATACCCCCAGACATGCCCAGACGGCCTGAGACTTGAGTTTCGCTGTGCAATTTAAGGCTGAAACTCTGTGGCATTTCGCGCAGCTCCGCTATCCTCGGGTCAGATAGTCCCCAGAGTAATAATAGGAAGGATCACTCCCTCTGGGTAACTCCATTCATCCCACGTGAGAGACCTAATGTCAAACACGCTATTGCCGGTTATTTAAGGCTACAACGGCCTACATCAGCGCCAGCATTGATGTGGGTGCTGCATTGGCTCTGGTGTTGAGCAGAGGAACAGGGTACGCCACTGGCAATCCGCCCGAAGATTATAGCCATATACGAGGAGGCTGCAACTGCCCTTGGATCATTGCTGTAGACTAGTGCTTCCGTACAATGCTGTACACAGCATCCAACAGACGGAACAGATTCCTAATGACCCTCCCCAGATGGGGGCGAAAAGTACTACTACTAGCAATCATGCCAGTACCCCGGTATTAACATGAAAGCAATACAAATTGTAGGTGTGGAAATATCGTGATGACAAACTTTTTTCCTATCGGCTTCTGTGACCCTGCCAAATAGGTCAAGGTCATCTATCTTTGAACTTGACCTTGAGTTTCATGAGGTCTATCACTGTTAGCTGTAGTGGGTATTTAATTATTGTGATGACAAGAATAACCATACGAACGGACGGACAGACGGCCGGAGGGATGGACAACCCAAGACCATAATGCCTTCTTCGCTCGCTCTGCAGCGGTGATGGCATGAAAACATAATCCATGTGGATATGGCGAAATTGTTGTTGGTGTTAACAAAGCTGTGAGAAATCATTAAGATATCCTACTTGGTGAGGTTACCAAAACTGCCGGTATGTGGCGAGATTACCCTTACAGCATGATGTGATGAGGTAACTAAACAAGATATATGTAAAATATCAGCAAGTTAATTAATATTACGTTATATAAAAGGACACATTACTTACTGTGACTGAACTGCCGATCTTGAGACTGATGGCTCTTTAATCTCAGATATTAAGGATTTCTTCTCCCTGTGAAACAATTATAAAACTATTTTTGTAAGTTTATACATAATCAAGAGTTAAAAAGAGTAACAGGACAGCACTCTCAGATTATCGGTCAACCAGTTCTTAGCGAGCAACGCCATTATTTGTTTTTCTTGATATGTGAGTGGTCCCTTCTATGGCCCAGTCACAAACTTCAGAAATACGTATATAATTTCGAATAGGTGGTTGTTGGTTCACACATTTTACGTTTCGCAAATTTAAAAAAAAAAAAAAGTCGCATAATTCAACTACGAAGTGCATTTAAATTCCCACAGTATAGATTTCTGGGCATGATTTATCCCCAGAAATGTCCAGTTTCGCTATGCAATTTAATGCTGAAACACCGTGGCCTCGCACACCTCCACTATCCTTGGGTCGGATAGTCCCCAGAGCAACAATAGTTGAGGGTAACTACATTGGCACTGTGAAGAAACCAGAGTACTCGGCTGGCAATCTGCACGAAGATTATAGCCAAATATTATAAAGAATAGAAATAAAGAATACAATACAGAAATGATTCTTGACCTACAGAAAAGGCAATCAGAATAATGAATTTGATCTAGTATATCACATACCGAACCTTTATTTGAAGCTCTCAATCAACCAAAGAGACACCATCATAATATTGATAGGTTTTAACTGATTAACTAGTGCAAACGTAACTATTTTCAGCTAGTCTTTTATAACATGACGTATTCTACGTTTTTTTTAATTTCAAGGACACTTAAATTGCTATATTGGCTGAAAAGTGACGTTAAAAGACCTTCTCTACTTTTTTACTTACTAAAAATAGAGGACATACGCAAACCAAATCAAAACAAGTTTACATGTTACAAAACAACACTTTGTCGATATACTTTAAATCTATATCCCTAACGTCTCCTTGCGACATACACCTTCACAACACGAGGAATACTAAAAATCAATTCACTGCACTATATATACCTAGACTGATTAATGAAAGCCCTTGCATAATCAATTATAAAATAAAAATTGTATAAATGTCTTTTTTCTACATAAAATACACTATACACCAGCATCATACATTTTTCTGAAATTCTTTCAGAAATTCTTTTAACTCATTCAGAAATTTCAGTACGTCTTACTAGTCTTTATTACCTACAAGGTGAAATTTACAATAAATTACAAAAACCTACCATGAATGTTTCTTACACTAAACTCTTCGAGAAAAGAAATATCATTATTTAATGTTCCAAAATTTTCGAAACTGTAGGCTATCAGTGCATATTATACGCATGTTCAATTTGCTTTTATGTATACAGTACAGCCTCGCTTCCGGACCACCTCAATAAGCGGACCACCTCGCGTCTCTGGCCACTTTTGTCCAGTCCCAAAGTTTTCTCCATTGACGTAATGCTTGAGGAATAACCCTTTGAGGACCACCCCCGCTTTTCGTGACTCAGACTACTTTTTTTGTACAAAACCAGTCTCAACCTCGCTAAGTGGACCACCTGGGACATCAAGTGTCAAATTTTTGAGCCTCTTGGATCAAAGACAGAGCATTCACACCTACGATGAAAGTCGCGCCTCCACGCTTGGATGCCCACAAACGACACTGGCAATGATTATCTGGATAAGACCACTAAACGCCCTGCACCGTGATATTTAGCTGCTGGCAGTCTAGGTGAAGCATTAAAATTGCCCTGGGCCCTGAATTGGAGAAGGTCGCGCCTTTACGCTTGCTTGAACACGAGCGACAATTGTCTGGTTGCTCAGAATGAATCTTATTTCGCCTTAATTTTAATCTTTTGGTAGCTTTTAGTAACCTTTCCATGCGGCTCCCGGACCCCAGCCGGGATCCGAAAACGCTCCTCATTTGCGGCTCCCGGACCCCAGCCGGGATTTTGTACAATTACAGTTTATAACTGGTAATTCCAGTACTTACAAGGCCATGTGTGTGAATTACCAGGGGAACATTCAGATGACATTTTGTTACTTATGTATGTAGAATGTACCCCTGATTTGCTTGTGGGGGAGGGTATTAACCCCTTATTAACCCTTTAAACGCTGTAATCCCGTCACAGCATGTTTCACCGCAGTTTAATTCCTGGAACGGGGTACTTGTAGTGCCTAATTATTCTGATTTAACAAACATGACCCATGTCTAGCCGCAAATAATAACATGATCTGGGATTGTTCCTAAACTAGGTATCACTTCAAGGTCATGCCAGTGTGACCTCAATGTCATTTCAAGGTCAAATTGGCAAAAATTAAATAAAATTATGATTTTTGTCATTTGTGTGCCCATTTAAAATGACCTTGAAATGACCTTGGCGTGTTTTGTCGGGGTAACTTTGTAAACAAGTAAAGAGCGACTCCTGACCATGTCAATCTCATGCCCAGTGATATTATAGGCAGGGATAAATATTTTTTACTCGAGAAAAAAGTAATTTTGTATTTTTCCGCGTTGACCTTGGGAAGTTCATAGAAGGTTACTACCACCTCCCTTTGACCCCAGAATGTCAATAACCTACCCTAACATGTATGGGGAGAGTGCTCAGCTGAAATTAAAAGGTATATACTAATGTCCAACGTTTAAATCTTCAGTAGAATGCAATAAACAGTACAAAACGTGATAAATTGTTTAAATATGCGTGTGATTTAACCTTGGGATGACCTTGAAATGACCTTAGTCTGACCTTGAAGTACTATGCCAGAATAGTCTAACCCCAGTCCATACCAACGTTGATATCCATTTTGATATCCTGAAGATGTGTTGAAAGCCTATCAAATGATGTAAGCATGGCCTGAAATTAGTAATTTTTTTAAATTTAATTTCGCAAATAATGAACGATTACAAGAAAGGAAAGGGTTAAAGTAAAGCTGATAACGATAATTCTTGTATTCTGTATATTTGCAAAATTCTTTATTGTTTACCGCTCTCATTGTAACTCTTCTAAGAAAATTGAATCACAATTAGCTATTAAATAAAATTATAATATGATTATCGCGATTAATTGGAAGTAGCAGCACTCTCCTCTGCCGAAAATTTTACCCTCAGGGCTCAACAATATGATCAACAATGATCATTTTATATTAATTGTATTACTGATATTTACATGACCTAACAAATAAACTGGGGCCGATTGCACCAACATGTCGTATCGTTTACGATAGGCGTATTGTGGACAAATTCGGAACGTACCAGCCAATTTTGTTTAAGTTGGTTGCACCAACCAGTCGCAAATTTAATGTGGTCGTAAACATCGACGTAAACCTACGCCTCCTAGGGAGGAGGAGTACCGCGGGGCGTAATATACGTCGGGTCATTTCTACAGATAAAACACGCTGAAAATAACACAATACTAGAGTAATCACCTCTGCAACTTTATAAAAGCAGCTTAAACACTGTTAATTTTTTTCTTTTGAATATAATATTGCAAAACAACACAATGTAGGCCTACATATTAAAAAGCATAACAAAATATGTATTTAAAAAATACTAACTACAGCCACTCCCCCCCCCCCCCTGGAGATTGAATGGTGGTACCATAAGAATCTAGGTTTCGAGCGCAGAACGCTCACCAAAATTTTAATTCCCTTTAATTACAATCTCGGTTGATTTGAAATTGGCTGGCCACACACAAGCTATTCCATAGGTGAGAATATTAAAGATATGCCATCATTGCATCATTTTAAGTGAATTATTTTAATAAATACAGTACGGTGATAAATATGCCTACTATATAGTATAGCGGCTTCAAAAAATATTGACATCTAAAATCCCACAGACAGCGTGGGCTGACACGGTAGTTTTAATTTAAAAATCCATTCAAAGTTACATTTATAAACATGATAAAGCGTGTAAATTGGTACGGCGGCCTAACACTTTGTTTCACCAGCAATGGCAAAACTGCATGAAAGGAACGTTCTTTATTTTAGAAAAAGTATAGGGTCTAAATGTGTTATCATATAATGTATCATTTCATGATCGAATGAGCAAAACAGAAAAAAAATCATTATTCCCCCAAAAATAATTTTATGATTAAAGCGACACAATCAGGCCAAAAATCATCCAAAAGTCAAAATGTTATTTTCGCTTCTTGATAATTGTCCATAATCATGATAATATGTGAACATGTCCATAGACTAGAATTGTGGAAGTCTTTTGAATTTTGGATTGAAGTGGCAACATAGGAAGTGTGCTGAAATCCCCATCTATCAGTTATTCCCGTAGGGAATATTTCCTATTTTATACAAGTCATGCATGTCAGAAAATAAATCTCGTACTTATACATTTCTCATTAAGGCCTAACTGGTAAGCGCGCAACACAAAAATTAAAAAAAATAATTCTAGTACAATCACTCACTCAGCAGTACAGCTCACACGCACGTGCTCAATGTCTGGATTTGAATATGATTTACAAATTCCCCCAACAAGCGGTCGTATCTGTGGCGTAGACACGTCACTGTCACTGTTAATGGTGCAACCGACGTGTTGCCGGAGGCGTATCCCCGACGTCAATTGATACGTCGACGTTGGGACGCCGGCGTTGCAAATTTACGACCAACAAAATACGACTCGTTGGTGCAACCGGCCCCTGATTCGTATTCGTAACTTAGAGAGGGAAATTACGCGTGTGATTTATCATGTGACACGCCACAGGAACAAAGCCATATCGTTAGTAGGATCTGCTTTGATCAATAAAGGGATAACCCAGCAGATACAAGACCAATTTTGGTTTAATGTTAGGCTGGCATATCAGACGGTTGGCCAGCATTAAATCAAAATTGACTAAACATCACACGTCATAGTACTGTGTTGAGCTGCTCCCAGTCACATTTTAGTCCAGTCATTGAAGGCCAAAATCATAAAAGGTTTCAACAAAATTACTTCAAAAGTTTCTTTTAGCCTTTTTGGATTCGTTAGTATGTGTACTTGCCTCTCAAAAAAAGTTTATGAAAAATTTTGCTGGGAAAAGTACCGAAAAAGCTCATTTACAAAATGGCCGCCATCACCGAAATATCAATAATAAGTTGCTGGTACAGGCTTTCACATGGATGTAAAATATTTTGTGTCCGATCATTGACAAATGCACAAGAGAGCTTTATGAGCTGTTATTTTAACCTTTAATTTTACCTATTTTTCATACTCTTTCAGAAAATAGTCAAACTACTTTTCTCTCAGCTGATTTTTGTATGGCATAAATGTTTAGTTTTGATTCAAATATGTTTGTTGACTTAAAAGAAACCAATTTGGAATAAAAATAATGAGTTATGTGAACATATTACATGTTTTTATTGGTTAGACGTAAAAGTGCACGCTTTTCTTCAGGCTCGGGAAAATTGACTGTACAGTAGAATCTGCTATGAGCAGACACCCTTGCAACACAGGAACAGTGGCCTTTTAACGCCGGTGGCTGCACATAGGAGGTTCATTTGTATACAAAATGCCATTTTTTTAAATGACCAAGTGGCCTGCCATAGGAGGTTGGCTACTCGTAAGAGTGGCTGCTCATAGCAGCTTCTACTGTATCTCTCATTTTTGCCTGGCGAGTAGTCAAATTTTGAGCTATATCAATATATTTAATATCAGTAGAAAGCTACTGCACAGGCCTTCATATGGATGTATTTTGTGTTTAAGTTGATATTTTACCCCCAATTTGAACTATTTTTCATACTTTTTCAGTAAATAGTCAAAATACTTTTCTTTCAGCTGATTTTTTGTATGGTATTAATGCATAATTTGGATTCAGAAATGTTCTAGAACTATTGTCTACTTAAAATAAACCCCTTTGGAATACGAATAATGAGTTATTTAAACATATTACATGCTTTTTTTGGTAAGACGTAAAATTTGCTCGCTTTTCTTGTGGCCCGGAAAAATGACAGTATCTCACATTATTGCCCACAGATTAGTCAAATTTTGGGCTATATCAATATATTTATTATCAATAGAAAGCTACTGATACACGCTTTCATATGGATGTGAAATATTTAGTGTTTGATCATTGACAAATGCACAAGAGAGCTTCACGTCGATATTTATTTTACCTATTTGTCATACTACTTCAGTAAATAGTCAGCATACTTTTCTCTCAGCTGATTTTTGTATGTAATAAATGTTTAGCTTTGATGCAAACATGTTTTATGGCTATTGTTGAGTTTAATAAACAAATTTGGAATAACAAATTATGAGCTATTTGAACATATTACACACTTTTTTTTGGTTGGATGTAAAATTTCCCTCCTTTTCTTCTGGCTCTGAAAAATTGGCCGTGTTTCACATTTTTGCCCAATTTAAAAATGTACCAACATCCTTGATATTGGTTGAAAGTCACTATCAAGGGCTTCAACATGGACACATAATCTTATTTTTCTATTAAATACAACAAAGTGCTAAGTTTGTATTTTATTCCTCCATTTGAACAATTTCAAACGTTTTTTTGTGAATACCAGCAGGACTTCATGGTAATTCTATATGGTATAAAGTTTGTTATTACTTTTACATTCTCTGGAGCCATTTTTCAAAAGTGATCTTGTTCGCTGAAGGACTGATCATCGCCACTTTTAAAGTGATCTCAGAACTACAAAAGTGATCTTGGATAGGGAAAAAGTGATTAACAACCCCTTGAAAAGCTATCTCAGCCACTACGAAAGTGAGTTTGGCCAATGAAGAAGTGATCTCAGCCAATACAAATGTCATCTTGGCCACTGAATAAGTTACCACAGCCACTGTCAAAGTTATCTCGGCCACTAACAAACTAGTTTCAGCCACTGATAAAGTTAAATATAAAGCACTAAAAAGTTATCTTGGCCAACGAAGAAGTGATCACAGCAACTTTAAAAGTTATTTCACCTAATGCAAAAGCAAAAGTGAAGTGGTCCCTAACCACTGAAGAAATGATCAAAGCATTTTTAAATGTTATCTCAGCCACTGCAAAAGTTATACTGGCCACTGAAGAAGTGTAAGTTAGTAAGCATGGTAAGTAAGATGTCTTGTTTACTTCACTTTTCAGCCAGTATGGCCATTTAACTGAAAATTCCTAGTATTACAATATCCTATATTGTATAGTAAAAGTGATAAAGAAAAGATCAAACTAATAACAGCATGTTCGAGCTGAAATATTCAGTTTAAGAAGTTTGATATGATATGATGGTGCTCCTCGCACCTATATATATGTAACGATTTTGATGACATGTTGTAGCGTTTAATGAGTATAAAGATGTCTAGAACAGCATAAATAATGTAAAATATGAAGTGATTATAAAATGAACGACTTATTAAGCCAAAATATCTCCATGAAATTGAAGTGATTGTGCAAAAACTACAGGACTAGAAACTGAAGAAGTGATCACAGTCACTTAAAAAATTAACTTGGCCACAAGCAAACTGGTGTCAGCCACTGATAAAATTACCTAAGCCACTACAAAGTGATCCTGGCCACCGAAGAAGTGATCACAGTCACTTTAAAAATTATTCAGACCATAACACAAGTGATATTGGCCACTGACGAAGTGATTGCAACCACTTTAAAAGTGATCTCAGCCACTACAAAAGTCATCTTGGCCACTGAATAAGTGTTTTATTTTCATGGTCAATATTGTCCGCTTGTCACATGACAAATACATGACCAATATCACCAATCACATCACCACCTAAAGCAAAACGTGGCTGCATTTGTTCCCATTTTTCACTATATTTACATGATTCTGTGTAAGATGAGCAGCAACCAAAGGATCATCTCTTATACTGCAAGAATAAGTATAACTGTTATGTTATGCAGAACACTCTATAAAGGTTAGGTCAATGACAAATTTGGCACAAGCATCTAGGCCTTGGCCCAGAAGATTTCCAATGGGCATTTAAATTGTAATTAACAAAATGTATTTGCCCTGATTAGCCTTATTGTTCCCCCCTAATTAGGACCCTAATTAGGGAAGATAAATCTTCTCCGTTGTAAAAACACCATACGTGCCTATGTGATAAGTAACGCGAAGGCTTCCGAGCGAACATATGGTGAGCAACAGGTTATCTAGCATTTACCAAGTTACGATGCAGTTAATTATGTTCTGATGTCACACTGAGCCATATTTGTACTGGTGGGAGAAACTATCTTGGGCAGCTTGACTGCACCACAGGTTTATGTGCATATCTTATGTCAGAAACGTAATAAATGGCGGCCATTTTGGATTGTAGCTCAACAAATGTAACATTTTTGTGCTAATTAAAACATAGGTATTCTCTGATCATAAAAATACAAGTTTGAACGCCAAAAAGTTATTTCTAACATGATTGGAACTAAAGATAATGCAGAAAATAAGAATAAACATGTGATCTCGACGGCCATTTTGAAAAATGCTAATTTAGGCGCTTTCCCCAAGGAAATTTTTAGTAAACTTTTTTCCTCTATAAAATACATGTCCTAATGATTTCAAATTTGCCAAAAAACCTTTTGAAATAATTTTGTTGAACCCGAGATCCTAAATGACTTGACTAATCACAGAAGTGTCAAGAATAACGGCTGAACACAACTTTTTTTAAATCGGAACTGTCGACCCTCATTTGATGATCGCCTCTGGTATTGTATTTTTTATGCCCCATTTCTGTTCGATGGCTAGAACACAGCAACAGCTTACCAAGATATATTTTAAAAAGGGGATCTGAATTTAATAAGTCATTCAACTTTGTGCATCAATATGGCAAGGTAGACGTAATAAGCTCACGCTAAGATTAGATGAACGAGATGATGACCAACGAGATATGTCTACTACGCCTGAAACATTTTCAGAAGCGATAGATTCCTTTCTAGTGTTCTGCTGAAAAGTTGGTGAGTGCTCAAGATAGTTTGCGTGTTGCTGCTGTAAAAGGCAGCATCCAAACTGCGGCAAGCTTTAATGAATGTAAAATAAGTGTTTTATTAAATTTTATTCAGTGCTAATTGAATACATATTTTTTTTATTTTTGTATGTGTTTGTTTTATCTCGTTACACGTAGTTAATAGTACACATACTGTACTTAGAGCATGGACATGTTCAAATATATTATAAGTTATAATGTACACTTTTACTAGGGGACCACCTCGCTAATGGGACCGCTTCTGCTAAATCCCCTGGGCGGTCCGTTTAGCGAGGTTCTACTGTACATGTATTTTAATAAAACACAGTTGGTGGCCCCGTGGTAGCGATACAACTCGTATCTTAGATTTTGAAGGACGTGATAATGAGCGTGGTGAACCAGTTCGAAGAACGTTCCTGCCCGTTCCGAAAAATTCATGAAACGGGATGAGGACGGGTTGGAACGTGCAATTTTGTTTTTTACTACGACACAATACAGTTTAAAGTGCATTATGATTGCAGACAGTTTGTACAACGCTCGCACAACGTTTAGAACTGGAATACGTTACGTTTAATGTCGCTCGCAGTCCGTTCCTAACAAGTTTCAATCCATCCTGTTCCCGTTTAAACCCGCTCCCAGTAAGTTTCAGCCCGTTCTAGGGCTGTTCTGGGCCATATCTGCACAATTTATACTACGACATGTTCGTTCTAACCAGTTCATGGTCTCTCACCGTTTGCATTGCGTTCACAGGCAGTCTTTAAAGGGACATGCCCAGGTTTAACATCATCAAAAAATCGGTTATTTTATTTTAGCTTAATAATATGACAATATGATGTAGACATGTCCATAGACTAGAACTGCAAAAGTTTTTTTTAATTTTTGTGCTGCGCATTCAACAGTAAGGCTAAATATAGAGACGAAATACATGATTTCTAATTATTGACAACTACGTCAAAACTAAGAAATCCTAATGAGAGAATGCATACCCTTCCATTTCCATGATCCATGGCTTTGATTGTGGACGTATATGCTGCTCTGGTAGAGATCCCATGAACTTCTTGTTCTTCAACATCTTCCACGCTGTATGATGAAAACATCGTAACATTGTTATTTGTTAAAAAATCTGACACAATAATAAGTAAATATTGGTATTAGTAATTCATAGACAGTCTACTTCAATGCAGTTTTTTATGTGACAAAACAATACCTCTATCCAATGTTGTGTCATATTTCTGTTCAAGTCCTTCTAAAACCACTGATAGGAAGAAACCCAACATAACTTGACTTCTTTGTGTCCGTTCAAAGAATGTTTGGTTGATTACCACATCGTAGACAGTACATCCTTTCCCTCCTGTAAAAATCATGGTGTAAATAACTCCTCACAAAACTAGTTACAAGTAAGTAAGTACTGCAGTCACGTCACTATGGTCATGCTATTGAGCACATGTTTTAATGAAACTCAAAGGCTCGGGAAGCAATAGTGTTTTCGATAAAAATGAATCTGGCAACCCTGTAGCCATGACCGTTATTACAACGAATTATAAATCTTGACCACGGATTATAAATCGTGGCCACGGATTATAAATCGCGGCCACGGATTATAAGCCGTGGCCACGATTTATAATTCGTTCCCACAATTTATAATCCGTTCCCACAATTTATAATCCGTGGCCGCGATTTATAATTCGTTGCCACGATTTATAATTTGTGGGAACGGATTATAAATCGTGGGAACGAAATATAAATCGTGGCCACGGTTTATAATACGTGGGCGCGATTTATAATCCGTGGCCACGATTTATAATCCGTGGTCACGATTTATAATTCGTTCCCACGATTTATAATCCGTGGCCACGAATTATAATCCGTTCCCACGATTTATAATCCGTGGCCACGATTTATAATCCGTTCCTACGATATATAATCCGTTCCCACGATTTATAATCCGTAGGAACGATTTATAATTCCTTCCCACGATTTATAACCCGTTCCCACGATTTAAAATCCGTGGCCACGATTTATAATCCGTGGCCACGATTTATATATAATACGTTCCCACGATTTATAATCCGTGGCCACGATTTATAATCCGTGGCCAAGATTTATAATCCGTGGGAGCGATTTAGAATCCGTGGCCGCGATTTATAATCCGTTCCCACGATATATAATCCGTGGCCACGATTTATAATTCGTTCCCCCAATTTTAATCCGTTCCCACGATTTATAATCCGTGGCCACGATTTATAATTCGTTCCCACGATTTATAATCCGTTCCCACGATTTATAATCCGTGGCCAAAATTTATAATCCGTGGTCCCGATTTAAAATCCGTGGCCACGATTTATAATTCGTTTCACGATTTATACTCCGTTCCCACGATTTATAATCCGTGGCTACGATTCATATTCCGTGGCCACGATTTATAATCCGTGGCCACGATTTATAATCCGTGGCCACGATTTATAATCCGTGGCCACGATTTATAATTCGTTCCCTCGACTTATAATTCGTTCCCACGATTTATAATCCGTGGCCACGATTTATAATCCGTGGCTACGATTTATAATTTTAAATCGTATTTTAAATCGTGGGAACGGATTATAAATCGTGGGAAGGAATTATAAATCGTGGCTACGGATTATAAATCGTGGGAACGGATTATAAATCGTGGGAACGAATTATAAATCGTGGGAACGAATTATAAATCGTGGCCACGGGTTATAAATCGTGGCCACGGATTATAAATCGTGGGAACGGATTATAAATCGTGGCCACGGATTATAAATCGTGCGTACTAGGAATTGTGCACGGGCAAATGGACACAACTGAAAACAACGACAAAAGGTCCATCATCCTTCTCCAAAAGGACAGAGCGACAAAAATAGAACAAGCATTTCAAGCTTACAATAAGTTGTAAACGGTCGTAGTGAGCCCAATGATTATGGAACAGCCTTATCTTCAAGCCATGGGGCAGATGTAGTAGTTGAAGTAAATTATTGCTTTACGTCATATTTCGGCACAAATGGTAATTTAAGTGACATTGTAATACGATAAAAACGTTGTAATCAATTGATGAGATGATTGATGTACAGCTGATGATGTGAGGGTGGGGATGATAAGGAATGGTGGGTAACTGAGAGCGTTTTCCGCCATGGGGCAGATGAAGCTATGGTAAAATTGAGACAATTGGTTGATTATTGACAAGTAATAGTAGCATGTATACACACAGACACATAAATCGGGGATAAAATGATCATATGATATACAGTTCTATAAAAAAATTGACCTTTGTCTACCTCTGCATGAGGATCGCCAAGACTCATGGGAATACGGAAGCTTAGCTGTTCCTCCTCATCTTCTTCTTCTAAAAGTTTGAGCAGTTCTTCATCTGATATATCCTTTGGAGCTGGCAACTGAAAAATGAACAAGAATATTTTTGGAGTCATGCCTAACAGCCGAGTTTCTCTTGTAAGTGCACATACGTTTGTGCGCGGGGATACTGTAATTGAAGCAGTCACAGCTTGGTAGTGGATTTTCATACTTATCATACCACCAGCTTATGACAAGCTGAAAAAAGTGTATCATGTCGTTCTTTCGTGACATGAGCTGGATAAATAGTGGAGTTGGTAAGAGAAAAGTACCCGTAATACATTCTTAGCAACACACTTACCCATATGAGTACTTTGAGTAATTGACAACATCAGAATTTGCCTCAAGCGCCCTGAAAGAGCCGAAATAACCGCTCCATTCTATTGGGCCTATAATCCCCAATATATGAGGCTGATATGGCGAATGATGGGTATAAAATTAGACTAGAAGGGTAAATCGACGCATATTCATCAATTATATGGATCCGCCATCACACGAGACCTATGCACATGTACATGTAGGCCTACCCTATATCCTCTCCCCTTGACCTAGAGTTTTCTGAGATATCGTCATGTTGGATAATATAATAAAAATAGTTCAAGATCAACATCTTCGAATTGACCTACAGTTTTACAGGTTCTATCTATTGGTTACATACAAAAACAATACAAATTGTACAAGCTGAGATTAATCAGCCTCTGCGATCTTGAGTTTCATCATATGGATCATTCGTGTTAATACCATTGACGTAATACAAATTGCAGGTAGTAATAGTAGTAGCAGTAGTAAATTATTTCTTCACGTCACTTTTCGGAACTAATGTGTAGGTGGGATGATATGTGACAAATATGTGACAAATAGGTCACCCATCCTTGAACTTAAGCCTCATCATAATGATCACTGGTATTGGTATGGAAGCAATACATATTGTAGGTGTGGAGATATCGCGAGGACAAACGTTTTTCCTTTATCATCCTTTGTGGCCTTGACAAATAGGTCAAAATTACCAATCTTTGAACTTGACCTTCAGTTTCATCAAATGAATCACTGGTATTATTATGGCAGCAATACAGATTGTAGGTGTGGAGATATCTTCATGACAAACTGTTACCTTTATAGGCCTCTGTGAGCTTGACAAATAGGGCAAGGTCACTCATATTTAAACTTGACCTAGACGTTCAAGAGGTATATAATTGCTATTAATATGGAACTGCTAGCTTTATTTGCTATTGAATTATTGTGATGACAAGAATGATCGGACGAACGATCGGACGAACGAGAAGGCCGACAGACGCCGGATGGACAACCCGAAAACATAATGCCTACACTTGCTCCGCGGCGGGGAGGCATACAAATAAGACAAATAAGTCCATGAGGACTTTTTACGTCAATAAAAATTCTGTCTGTCTGTCTGTCATACAAATAAGTAGTAGTCGTAAATTAATTCTTAACATCACTTTTCGACCGAAACGTTCCAACACACTACGCAGACCACATCGGATATCGGACTGTTTTTTTACCGGTCCCAAAGGTTTTCCCAGTAACGTAATTCTTAAGGATTAACCCTTATCGGACCACATCCGCGTTTGTAGCACCCAACCGCTCGTAACCTCACAAAACAGATCATCTGGGATTTAAAGTGTTAAGAACATCTCTGAACTAGCACTCAAGGATGATTCACACCAAATCTGCTGCAGCTTTGTATATTTGTAGCTATATTACCATGATTAACCTCTTAGCGCTATTCTTCCGTGAAAAGCCAAATGGCAGTAACTGTTGGTTACTGCTTTTTGAGGCTGTCATCACTATTATTTTATAGGCTTTACTTGGCCCCAAATGATGTTCGTGGAGTCTCACTTTCACACTTACTTGGCCACCAAAACAAGGCACTTCAAAGTGATATGACTCATTAATTTTATATTTGCATGCGTTGATCACCCTCCCGCCTCCATCGGTAATTAGACGAAAGGCCAATTTAACCAGGTGTAACCGCCCTGATTAACCCCCCTGATTGGACTATACCCGGGTATAGTCTTCACTATACCCTAGGTATAATCTGGGAGCTCCCAGACTATACCCCGGGGTATACTCTGGGAGCTCCCAGAGTATACCTCACAAGCCCAGAGTATACCCCCACTAGATTCAGAGTGGGGTATAGTCTGGGCGATAGGGGTATACTCTCGGAGATATCATATATGACTTACAATCAATTATCGATATAATATCTCATCGCCATCTGGCATAATTCATGTGTCATGTATTAACCCTCTGAGGACTAGACTATCTTATGTCCCCTGTGTTAACCTTCTGATGGCTAGAGTATAACATATATCATATATTAACCTTCTGGTGGCTAGAGCATCACATGCCTAATTGATTAACCTTCTGAGGGCTAGACTTCCATATGTCTCCTATATTACCTTTCCGATTTCTAGAATATCACATGTCCTATTTATTACCCCCGCCCCCCTGGAGGCTAAAGTATCACATGTCTTATGTGTTACCACTCTGTCGGCTAGACAATCGACAAGTGCTGTTCTAGCCATGAGAAGATTAAGATGGGAGATATAATTTAAAGATGGTCTAGTCTCGGAAGGTTAATGCAAGGTTAATACCTAAGACAACGTGACACTCTAGCCACCAGAAGGCTACTACATACGACAACGTGATACTCTAGCCATCAGAAGGTTAACAAATAGGAGAGATGTGGTACTCTATCTCCTAGAGAGTAAGTACACGATAAAACATATGATACTCTAGCCTCCAAAGGGTTAAAACATGGGGCATCTAATGCTCCAGTCATCAGAAGGTCAATATATGAAACATATGATAATCTAGCCCCCAGAAGGTTAGGACTTAGATGTAACCCACCATTCAAATAATTGATTGGTGCCCAGAAAATGCTTTGGCTCCACTAAATAATTAATTGGTGCATTTTTTCATAATTGTGCCCGAAAACTTTTCAATATTAAATTTATAATTGATTTTAATCATATATAATATCTCCCACAGTATACCCCTATCTCCCAGACTATACCCCACCCTCAATCTGATGGGGTATAGTCTGGGCTTGTAGGGTATATTCTGGGAACTCCCAGAGTATACCCTGGGGCATAGTCTGGGAGCTCTCAGACTATACCCCAGGGTATATTCCAGACTATACCCGGGTATAGTCCAGAATATACCCAGGTATAGTTCAGTTGGGGGTTAATCTGGGCGGTTACACCGGGATCCTTTCTGTTTAGCCATTGTCCGCAAAACCATGGCCGCAAAAGATAATTAGTATTAGTCGCGCCTTCACGCTTACTTGCTATCAAAACACGCGGATCTAGAGCATCTGGATTATTGATGCAGATCTTTCATTTGTCATCTCTACATGCTCTACGGTCCTAGTAAGATACGTGTAATACCAATAATAAATATTAATGGTTATTATATATTCTTGGTAATACGATGTGGTTATTAACGTGAAAAATAATGGCAGGACCCTCTGTCCATCAACAGCAAGAATTTTAAATTTATGCATATGTGGCCCTAAGTCAAGATGACTAACAAGCTTACAAGCCATTTTGGTTTCCGTGACCTGGTGACCTCGAAATTAGGTCAAGGTTACTGAATGTTAAAACTTGATCTTCAGATTATTTTTATTAGTAGTAAATTGATGCTTTACGTCACTTTTCGGCACAAATGGTCATTAAGTGACATTGTAATCGATAAAAACAATGCAGTCCTCTGATGAGATGAATGATATATATATATACACATCTATGATGATGTGAGGGTGAGGTGATAGAGCATAGTGGGTTGCTACAAAAGTTTTCCTTCACTCACCCAATAAGGACTGCTGGGCATGTCTTGGGGATTTACACGCATACATGCCCAGACGTCCGGGAACAGGTTTTTTTGCGCAAAAGCGGCCCGCTATCCTCGGGTTGGATAGTCCCTAGAGTAACAATAGCTGAGGATAACTCCATTCACCCCACGTGAGACACATAATGTGTAGCATCCTATTGCCGGTTGTTTTAAGGCTACCACGGCCAACATCAGTGCCTGCACTGCTGACAGTGCCTGCACTCATACAGGAGTTGCATTAGCACCGTTGTCGAAAAGAGGAACCAGAGTATGCCACTGGCAATCCACCCAAAGATTATGGCCCGACACGTGGAGGCTGCAGCTTCCCTTGGATGATTGCTGTAGACTATAGTGCTTCCGTTCCATGCTTTAAAGCATGTGACATACGACAGATCCACGTGACCTTCCCCGGATGGGGACGAAAAGTACTACTACTAGCAATCATCCCAGTACCCCTTCAGATTAGTGTGAAGATCACTAAATGTCGAACTTGACCTTCAGGTTAGTGTAATGCACATGCGGTAAAAAACGAAGGCCCCAAGTTAAGGCGTTATAAAGTCATCACGCTTAAAAGACATTTTTGTTAACGGGACCTTGTGACCTTGAAAGTAGGTCAAGATCACTGAATGCTAAACTTGACCTTGAGATTAGTGTCATGCTTATGTCGTAAGAAAATGAAGGCTTCAAGACGTTATGAATATATCGTGCTTACAAGCCATTTTGATTTCCGTGACATTGAAATTAGGTCTAGGTCACTGAATGTTGAACTTGACCTTTAGATTAGTGTCATGCACATGTGGTGAAAAATGAAGGACCTAAGTCAAGGCGTCATAAAGTTATCACAATTGAATTAGAAGCTATTTTGGTTTCCTTGCCCTATGGTGACTTCAAAATTAGGTCATGGTCACTGAATGTCAAACTGGACCTTCAGATTTTTGTCATACACATTCATGAGATAAAAAAATGAAGGCCCTAAGTCAAGGCGTTATGAAGTTATCGCGCTCACAAGCCATTTGATTTTAGATTCCGTGACCTGGTGACCTCGAAATTAGCCGAACTTGACCTTCAGATTAGTATCATGCACACGAGGTAAAAAAATAAAGGCCCTAAGTCAAGGCGCTATGAAGTTATCGCGCTTACAAACCATTTTGGTTTCTGTGACCTGGTGAGCTCAAAATTAGGTCATGGTCACTGAATGTCTAAATTATTGACATATACATGAGATAAAAAAAATGAAGGCCCTAGGTCAAGGCGTTATGAAGTTAAGTGCTCACAAGCATCTGCACCGCACACCCAACCGCCCGTTCGCCCGACCACCCACAGCTGGGGATCACTACACCCCACAGCCTATGGCCAGTAAGGGATAAAAAATTGAATAGCGACATACTTACATTCTCTCCAAGGCAAATGTTGATGAAAACCTTTTGTTCCTTGCCATCTTTGGTCTTTAAACAAAATCCTATAAAATAAAATGATAAGATGTAAATGGCATACAAAGAAATATTTCCAGTCGACCCTAAAAATATATCAGACTAAATCTTAATTAAAATGGCTTTATTTTCATATGATGTATTATTATCAACCCCCTGTGTTGAATAAATACAGCAAAAAAATTGAAGTCTTAGCGCTCCTGTCCGGCATAGATATTGATTTATACAATTTTGTTTTTAGAAGATTTGAAATATTTCACTCCAAATCATAACAGTTGTTCTCAAAACATGTATGTTTTATAAATAACCTGGTCACATTGGCGTTTGTGACTCAGTAGTCGAGACTCCATTTCCGAAACATAGCCTGTAAATAGTCCTGGCGGACATCATGATATAGAATATGGAGACATCCTCATTCCTAATTTTCCGTAGAATGCGAAAATCACTGTCTCCAAGTTGAAATATAGTCCGATAACCGTCAAATCAGCCATTTTAAAAATGGCCGCCACATAGTTGCTGTAAAAAAATCAAATCATAATAGCCGGCCTAAAAATACATTCAAACGCTATAATATTACTAGTAATCTATTAGTGCAGAAGTTTTTGCCGGCACAATGTTTATTTTATTGCTCATATAAATTGTTTAAATTCAATATGGCCAAAATTACTGACAAATCGTGTTTTTGATCATTAGGGGCCTACTTGCTAAGGTTATCTATCTGGCCCGTGGGAGTCTGACAAATGGACATTGAGATGCTGGCAGAGGTGGAATTGGTCACCAGAGGTTATTAAAGGTCATTAACCAAAATCATTTGAAGAGATAAATCGATTTGTAAAGTTTGACCAGGTCTGTTAATCTGGTTCCATTTCCATCAAATTCAAATTGTTAAGGCATTTTTTGTAGCTTATTCTAGACCTCGGTTTTTACACAATTCGCACCTGCTGAATCCGAATCCGCTGTTTACCAAGAAGGATTTTCACATATAAGCCCTGGATTTAAAAAAAATGGCCTCCATGTACGCAATAAAAAATGTATTTTTCATGAAATACAAATATACAATAATAATTTCGCTAAATTGATAGTCTCATTAACATCAAGATGATCTAAGTATGTCGTAGTATTTTTTTAAAATGTCAATTTTCTATTAAATATGCAAATTTAGGCCGCCATTACCATAATTTATATATATCGTTATAACTACTCAACGACTCATAATAGCGGGATGAATGAAATGTTTATACCAATATTTTCTTGGTCAATAAACAGTTTTGGATGCATATATTTTCTTAAATCCTATTACATCCAGCCTTATATCCAGCCCTTATCCATCCAGACATATTTTGTAATTTTGCTTTTGTTAAAATCTGTCAACGCTACTGCAAAAAGGGTTTGCATTTATCTGGAAGCGTCACACTTCAGATACAACACGTATTGGGTGGAGCCAGTTCAACCAAACATATTCTGATGTGAATCCCACAGAAAGAACAGTTGGCCATATGCCTCTTATCTCAGCTCCAGCACATGATGTAGATGCTCAACTGGTCATACCATGAAGAACTTCTTGAAAATATTGGGTCAACATAATTTATACAGTCAACACGGCTTCTGGAAGTGTGGAGTATAAGTAAGTAATTAAAATGTCTTTTTTACTTCACTTTTCGGCCAGTATGGCCACTTAAGTGGAAATTCCTAGTATTACAATATCCTATATTGTATAGCAAAAGTGGTAAGGAAAAGATCAAACTAATAACAGCATGTTCGCACTAAAATATTCAGTTTAAAAAGTTTGATATGATAATATGATAGGTAACGAGTTTGATGACATGTTGCAGCGCCTGCACTACAGCACAGCTCAATGAGTATAAAAATGACTATAACAGCATAAACTAGACTTGCCTGAGGGGCAAAGCTTGCGTCTCCACCCGCCCCACATAGTACATTAATTATAGAGAAATACAGTACTGTCACTAAATTTTTATGCAAACCACGTGAAAATGTGATGTCAGAATCACACCAAAATTTAATCTACATATGACCAGGGTAAGTTGCTTCCTTGGAACAAATCGGTGAAGCAGTTCAAGCTCTGGAGAGTAACATGTGCTTCGACGTTCATTTTGAATTTTGTTGAAAAAATGAAAAAAGAAGCCAAAATGACCAAAACTGAAATATCAGCTAAAATCATAAAAAGTAAAAAAAAAATTTTTAATATCATAATCACACAAAAAACTAATCAGAAGACATCCAGAGTGGGGTTATTCTTTTGAACCAAACATGAAACAAATCCATGAAGCAGTTCAAGCTCTAGAGAGTGACATAGGATTTTGGCGGCCATCTTGGATTTTGTTGAAGAAGCTGAAAAAACGCCAAGGAGTAGTACTGTAGTAAATCATTGCTTTACGTCACTTTTCGGCACAAATTGTATTACGATAAAAAAGTTGTAGTCAATTGATGAGATGTATGATGTAGATGATGGTGTAAGGGTGGGGGTGATAGGGCATGGGATTTTGTCGAAGAAGCTGAAAAACGTCAAATTTTGTTGATAGCCAAAATGAACAAAAATGAAATATCAACTAAAATTCAAAAACGTAAAAAAATCAAAGTTTTTATCAGCGAATCACACCAAAAACTAATCAACACATGTGCAGGGTAAGCTCTTTCCATTAAACCAAACATAAAACAAATCTCTGAAGCGGTTCAAGCTCTAGAGAGTGACATAGGATTTAGGTGACCATCTTGCTGAAGCTGAAAAACGCAAAAAAAAAATTACCGGGCAAATTCCTTAGGGACAATATACATACTGAAAATATTTAGAAATAATCCGGGCAGGGGTGTATAGCTAAATTAGCCAATTTTGATGATAGCCAAAATGAACAAAACTGAAATATCCGCAAAAATTCTGAAACGTAAAAAATCAAAGTTTTTTATTATCAGAATCACACCAAAAACTAATCAGCACATGTGCAGAGTAGGGTCTTTTTTTAAACCAAAGATGAAACAAATCCATAAAGTGGGTCAAGCTCTAGAGAGCGACATAAGATTTTGATGGTCATCTTGGATTTTGTTGAAGCTGAAAAACGCCGAAAAAAATTACAGGGCAAATTTCCTAGGACCAATATGCATACTGGAAATAATCCAAGTTTTTATTATTAGAATCACACAAAAAGTTTTGAGCTCACGTCCAGGGTAAGGAAACAAATCGATGAAGCGGTTCAAGCTCTAGCGTGTGCCATAAGATTTTGGCGGCCAAAAAAAAATTATCAGGGAAATTCCCCAGGGCCAGTATGCATGTATACAAATATTTGGAAATAGCCCGAGTAGGAGTTTTCGAGTGAGAGCAGAAACAAAATGTCGCGGCGGCCTCAGCACCACCACCACAGAGTGAGTGGAGGCTTAATAATGTAAAATATGAAATGACTATAAAATGAACGACTGACCAAGTCAATATATCTCCATGAAATTGGAGTGATGTGTAAAAACTACAAGTCTAAGTCTAATAATTAAAACATATAATAGAGAGCTATAGAGGTCTATTAAAGGTCACTAGGTGGCATCTGAGACATACATGTCTTTTTCATTGTCGCTATCCTCAGACTCTACTCCTTCCAAAGCTTGGAATTGTTTGTAAGTAGAGACTGGGTTTTTCATTGCCTTTGTTAGCCTGTCTGGTTGCAGTTTCGGTCTAGGATTTAATTTAGGCTTTTGTTTCTCTGAACTCAATTGTATCATCTTTTGATTTTTTAGTATCTGTTGTTGAACTCAGATTTTTTATTGCTTGATTTATTTGCTTTTATCTTATCAGCAGAGCCAGATTGTTTTGTGTTTGCTGCTGATGTGCTCGCAGGCTTTGCAATTTGTTCTGCTGTTGTTATAGACACATTAATTTGTTTTGTTTTTTATCACAGGTTGTTCTGGTATCTGGGGTTGTGCTAATGTTACAGCACAACCAGTTGCACCCGTCGCAGGCATAATCACTATAGGATCAGTCTGGCAACCAACAGACACAACCTTCCGTACAGCAACACTAGCAATCATAAGGAATAGAAAAAAACAGGCAGATATGACCAATTTCAATGTGGCACACCGGGCCCATCAGGTAAAATGGATTAATAAAAGTGTCATATTGAAATACATTTTACCAATGAGGGTTGTTTCTTATCAAGATGTAAAAAAAATATTTAATCAATAAATAGCTATCGCTTTTCTGAATTGGGTTATGCTTGAAAGTCACTTCAGTGTCACTTTTTGTTTGTTACGATCACTTGGTAGTAGTAAATTATTGCATTTCGTCACTTTTCGTCACTAAAGTTGATTAAAGTGATATTGTAATACAAAAAAAAGTGCAGTCCACTGATGAGATGAATGATGTACAGATGATGACATGAGGATAGGGTGATATGGCTTGGTGGGTTTTTGAGAGTGTTTTCTTCGACACGGCCGATAAGGGGTTCAGGACATAGACTAGTTCGGCGAACTACATATATTCACTCACCTGGTTTTAGTGTCACTTTCAGACCCAATTGTGTGGATTCCTCAGCTACTTTTCCCAGGTCATCTTTTTGATCCTGAGAAAACAGAAAATGTATGAAGAATTTAAAATGAAATAATAATAGAGCAGGTTTAAACATTGATTGTATTGATTGAATAATAAAATAAATTGTAGATTGTATTTAGCTGTAGTAAGTAAGTAAAATGTCTTTTCTACTTCACTTTTCGGCCTAGATGGCCATTTAAGTGAGAATTCCCAGTATTACAATATCCTATATTGTACAGTAAAAGTGGTAAAGAAAAGATCAAACTAATAACAGCATGTTCGCACTATAATATTCAGTTTAAAAAGTTTGCTATGATAAAATGATGGTGCTACTGCCACCTATATGAAACGAGTTTGATGACATGTTTAATAAGTATAAAAATGTCTATAACAGCATAAATACTGTAAAATATGAAGTGATTATAAAATGAACGACTGATCAAGTCAATATATCTCCATGAAATTGCAGTGATTGTGTAAAAACTACAAGTCTGAGTCTAATAATTAAAACATAAAATAGAGGTTATATTCCCATAGGATAATAAAACCTGCAAGGGTGTCCCTAAATAGTTCAAATAGGGAATTGAATGAAAAATATTTCCTTTTGATTTGGGTATATTTCGCACAGCAGCGAAGGACGTCTTACAGTGAGACGAGTATTGCAGCACATAGGCTAAGGTCGCAATTCTCCTCTTAATAAATATCCGTTTGTGAAATAGGCATGGCCAGTTACGGCCCTGCATTAAGACAACGTCATCTCTTCTACGTTCCATTGGTGTAAACGCTCGCTTAATGATTGGTTGTACCTCGAACAACTTGCTGGTGACATTGATGTTCCATTCACCTTGCAAAATGCCATCAAGATACACAAAGGTGTTGTATTTGAAATCAGTATATGGTATAGTAAAACTTTAATAGTCTTATCCAGGGCAGCCTTGGCTAAGACACCAGCCCGCTCATTGCCCTGTATTCCAATATGGCTGGGTACCCAGCAAAAAAACAATGTTCTTGTGTCCAGACAAGTAATGCCACATATGTATAATGTAAAATATTGGAAACAATTGGGTTGTTTAGCCTTTGACTCTTAAGAGCCTGCAATGATGATAGCGAGTCTGTGATGACCATGAATTCCTCGTCACTACTTTCTCAGATGTATTCAATTGCAGCTTCAATAGCTAATAGCTCTGCTATGCAGATTGAAGCCTCATCGTTGATACAGCAGCTAAATTATGATCATCACAGACAAAGTACATAGCTGTCCTCTTGTCTTCCTTTGATCCGTCAGCATACACCTCCCGGTGCCTCGGAAATACTCAAAATAACTTCAGCAACATGCTCTCGAATACAAGGGGACAGACCTGTGTCTCCCTTCCTGAGATCTGAGAGGTTAAAAAGTATATTAGGCTGTTGCAGAAGCCAACGTGGACATTCTGGTGGCGTATATTAGGCTGTTGAAGAAGCCAAGGTGGACATTCTGGTGGACGCACAAAGCTTAATTGCGTCGAGATCCACTTCCATGTCTACCAGATGGGGTTAGTCTTATACCCAAAGTAGGTGTAGTCCCTGGCTTATTCCTAAACAGTCTCTTGAACTCGGGGTTCGCTACGAACGAGTATGCCGGGTTCTCAGGATTATCTTTCATCTTCATATAGTATTAAAAAGATACGTATTTTTTATTTTAAGTCGCACATAGTAAAAACATATAACATTAGCTCTAACGAGCTAGTACAAGCGACATATAAAATAAACAATAAATATAACAGCTTAAAAAAGCAGGCTCAGCTTCAACTGGCGAGTCTCTAAAGAAGGCTACTCGCCGGTCTCCACCTGAATACTTTCAATGGGCGATGTTCTAAATGCCACTAACTCACTAAGCATAGTCACAAACCATGGTTCGCGATTGGATCAAGTACTGCTAAGTACGATCGTCTTGCTGACCCATAAACAATACAACCATAATCCAGTTTGAATCTGATGTGTGATCGGTAAATCCCCAGTAAGTTTGTCCGGTAATCACCCCAATCCTTGCTGGATATAACCCGTAGAAGTTGTAATGCCTTCCTACACTTATATTTCATGTATTTGAAATGTGGAATGAAATTGAGCTTACTCTCGAAGAAAAGATAAAGGAATTTGACCTTTTCTTCGACAGGAAGCTGTTGCCCATATAGTTTGAGACTAGGCTCAGGCTGTAAGCCATTTTTGTTACAAAAACATACATATGTACTATATGTAGCCAGTTTGATGACATGTTGTAGCGCCCTGCACTACAACACAGTTTAATGAGTATAAACATTGTCTATAACAGAATAAAATATGAAGTGATTATAAAATGAACGACTTATCAAGACAATATATATCCATGAAATTGGAGTGATTGTGTAAAAACTACAAGTCTAAGTCTAATAATTAAAACATATAATAGAGAGCTATAGAGGTTACATTCCCGTAGGAACTAGATGATAAAACCTACAAGGGTGTCCCTAAATAGTTCCAATAGGGAATTAAATGAAAAATATTTCCTGCTGATGTGCGTCTATTTCGCACAGCTGAGAAGGACGTGTCTTACAGTGAGGCGAGTATTGCAGCACATACGTCGCAATACTCCTCTCAATAAATATCCGTTTGTGAAATAGGCATGGCCAATTCTGGCCCTGCAAAAAATGATACGGTCTCACGAGGGCCAAAATGTCTGACGTTGTACTGGCGATGCAAAAGTTGTGTTCTGGTGGCGATGGGTGCCGATGTCGAGCGTGTGGTCCCACGAGAAAAATCACATGTGATGTATTGACGAACATTCGGGGAAACTTCGGGGAAGCATGCATCGGGGAATATTCAGGGATTATTCGGCTCTACATCGGCTAACAGTTAAAGATGTAGCCTACTCCCAAAAGACGACAGACCAGTACAGCACACTCTTATTAGTTGCACAAGAAATATTATATGCGCATTTTTAAAATAACATGTATCACTATATATGACAATGTATTCACATACTTCACACAAACAATACTGTGGCAATCCTCAAACAACTTTAAATAGAAAACCGATCTCGTATGAAATATGATGCAGCTTGTGAATATTTCAAGAAAGCCTAACATTCGATTATCCTCTTTTAGTTGTCACTTAACTGAAAAAACAATGCGATAAAATAGTTTTTGCAACTGGTATTGATAATGACGCATTGTCCTTACGCATAATATTTATTCCACGAAATTAGAAAATAAAAACAATAATTTTAAATAATTATATAATATACACCTTTGAAATGAAGTAAATGGGGTTTTAGGCCACCTGAACCTCCTAGGATGATGGTGAGATGAATGAGATGACACTGCCCTCCAGACACAGGATTCGAAATCCGAGCCCTGACGGTTTGAGGTCGAGCACGCTATCTATCGGTCACGGAGGCTCCCCACAATAAAAAACAGGTACGGGTCCAGTCGTTTATAAACGGTCGCCGCGGCGCACCTCCGGCGAGTGCTTATAAACACTCGTGCGTTTATAAACGGGCGGGCAATATATATATATATATATATATATAACAATCAATATATATATAATCAGTTAATAATCTACAGTCGTTTTTGTAAGGTACATTATTGTATAACTCACCTAGGAAGAAAGATCAATGTCCGAAATCTGCGAGTGTAGCTCTGGTATTGTGCACTAAATCGTGTGTACAAAAAACTTGGCACATAGAAAATGCAAATTACGCATAGAAGTTGGTCATCACTATATCTACCACCTCATGGTATTAACAGATTGTACCGGTAACATATACATTTGTTAGCAATGACACTTTAAGGAGGTGGGGGTCAGTGGTCAGAAAACCTATTTCTGGCAATTTTTACCAAATAAAGCATCGTATTTCACAGATTCTGCTTTCCAAGTGCATTACCAAGTAGTGATGTGTTGTGTCAATTTATACAATATACCAAATCTGGTAATATTATTAAGAGAGAATATCTCATATTATAAAAAAAATGTACAGTTAAACAGTCATATTGGCCTACCATTTATAAACGACCGGGTGTTTATAAACACTCCGGAAGTGCTCTGCGAGTGCTTATAAGCGAACGGTCGTTTTGAAATGGGCGGCCATTTATAAACGGCTGCACCCGTACCTGTTAAAGATTCACCTTCAAGCATTATTCAAGGTTATCGAACCTGAGCAGCTCGGAGATCATTTCAGAGAAATAAAACATATTTTGCTTATTCGATTACCTATTCTTATTTTGACCTTGGCAGCAGGTTATGCCCCAATTTATTTATAGGTTTTTGAAATTTTATTGTTAATACCTGATTGCAATCAAACACACCACTCCACACTTGCACTTTCAATGGGTTATAATAGTGCTCATGTGATGATCGGTGACCAATCAGAAAGGAGATTTCTAACGCTCAGCGAAGCATCGCAGTAGCACAGCCGATGGATTACCAAACCATCGGCATATTATTATATCGAATATGCATCGCCGATGTTTACACGAGCATCGCCGATGTGTCGACGATATGTCGCCGAAGTGTCTGGGTCATTTTTAACCTTGGTGTACATCGCCGAATGTTTGCCGACTGGTCGGCGCTGTTCGGCGATATATCACCGATGGTATTTGGCGTCGAAACATCGGGAGAAAATTTCAATGCATGTATTGAAAGTTTTCTCGATGTCGCAATGCCTTGGCTAAGCATGGCGATTACTCATTCGCCGAACCACTGGTGCATGGTGAAGCTGCACAAATTTGTGCATCGCGAGAGCATCGGAATGCTTAAAAAGCCTCGTGGGACCGTAGCATCACAACAACGGCATCTCTTCTACGTCCCGTTGGTGTAAACGATCGCTTAATGATTGGTTGTACCTCGAACAACTTGCTGGTGACATTGATGTTCCATTCACCTTGCAAAATGTCATCAAGGTAGACAGAGATGTTGTACTTGAAATCAGTATATGGTATATAGCAAAACTGTTTGTCTTATCCAGGGCAGCCTTGGACAAAACATCAGCCCGCTCATTGCCCTGTATTCTAATATGGCTGGGTACCCAGAAAAAACAATGTCCTTGTGCCCAGACAAGTAATGACACATCTGTAAAATACTGGAAACAATTGGGTTGTTGAGTTCTTGACTCTTAAGAGCCTGCAATGATGATAACGAGTCTGTGATGACCATGAATTCCACGTCACTACTTTCCCAGATGTATTCAATTGCAGCTTCAATAGCTAATAGCTCTGCTGTGCATATTGAAGCCTATCGTTGATACGACAGCTAAATTCATGATCATCACAGACACAGTCCTCTTGTTTTCTTTTAATCCGTCAGTAAACACCTTCCGGTACCTCAGAAATCCACAAAATAACTCCCAGAAACATGCTCTGGAAGACAAGGGGACAGGTGTCTCCCTTCCTGAGATCTGAGAGGCTAAAAAATATATTAGGCTGTTGAAGAAGCCAAGGTGGACATTCTGGCGGACGCACAACGCTAATTGCGTCGAGATCCACTTCCAAGTCACCTCCATTCACAACACGCAGTATGCCGGGTTCTCAGGATTTGCTTTCATCTTCATATAGTATTGTAAGCTCAGCTTCAAGCGGCGAGTCTCTAAAGAGGGCTCATCGGTCTCCACCTGAAGACTTTCAATGGGCGATGTCCTGAATGCCACTGAGCATTGTCCCAAACCATGTTTCGCAATTGGATCAAGTACTGCTAAGTACGATCGTCTCGCTGACTCATAAACAAGACAACCATAATCCAGTTTGGATCTGATGTATGACCGGTAAATCCTCAGTAAGGTTGGCTGGTCACCACCCCAATCCTTGCTGGATATCACTCGTAGTAATTGTAATGCTTTCTTACACCTATTTTTCATGTATTTAATATGTGGAAAAAAAACCCCAAGGAATTTGACCTAGTAGTAGTAAATCTTTGCCTTACGTCACTTTTCGGCACAAAAGGTCTTTTAAGTGACATTGTAATTCGATAAAAACGTTGTAGTCAATTGATGAGATGAATGATGTACAGATGATGATGTGAGGGTGGGGTGATAGGGCATGGTGGGTTATTGAGAGCGTTTTCCTTCGCTCGCCCGATAAGGGGTTCTGGGCATGTCTAGGGGATATACCCCCAGACATGCCCAGACAGCCGGAGACTTGAGTTTTCCCTGTGCAATTTAATGCTGAAACTCTGTGGCATTTTGCGCAGCTCCGCTAGGAATTTGAACTTCTCTGCAACAGGAAGCTGTTGTTTATATAGTTTAAGACTCGGCTCAGACTGTAAGCCATTTTTGTTACGAAAAAGTACACATAAAGTTTATGTCGTTTTCATCCGCACAAGTCACCAACTTATTGAGGCAACCTTGCAGGCGCCGCTAGATTATTGCAATATTGCTGGACTGCCAGTAAACAGCCAGATCATCAACATATGAAGTACTGTTTATTTTATTGGTAAATAGAGTTGGTGGAATACTACCTTGTGGGACACCCTCCTCTTGTGGATTTAGTGAAGAGTGGATGTTTAAATGTTCTCCCCATGTCAATGAATAAGGGTAATCTACCCTTCAGGCTTATTTCATGGAGATCTTTCATGATACCACCCTCCTAGGCTTTTTCCTAAATCGAGAAATATTCCAACAGTATGTTGATTTTTAGTAGTAGTAAATCTTTGCTTTACGTCACTTTTGAGTTTCGCTGTGCAATTTATTGCTGAAACTCTGTGGCATTTCGCGCAGCTCCGCTATCCTCGGGTCGGATAGTCCCCAGAGTAACAAATGGGTAACTCCATTCATCCCACGTGAGAGACCTAATGTCAAACACGCTATTGCCGGTTATTTAGGGCTACCACGGCCTACATCAGCGCCAGCACTGATGCGGGTGCTGCATTGGCTCCGCTGTTGAGAGGAGGAACCAGGGTATGGCACTGGCAATCAGCCCGAAGATTATAGCCGGATACGAGGAGGCTGCAGCTGCCCTTGGATGATTGCTGTGGACTAGTGCTTCCGTTCAATGCCGTACACAGCATCCAACAGACGGAACAGATCCCTAATGACCTCTCCAGATGGGGGCGAAAAGTACTACTACTAGCAATCATCCCAGTACCCCTATGTTGATTTTTAACAAAACCTTGACGAATATAAGTCTCCAGACTGACCAAATGGTCTGTGGTACTTTTGCCTTTTTGAAAACCACAATAATT